>VOMN01091653.1:0-15248 GCA_014899125.1 Orchestia grillus
GAGTGTGCCCCGCTGCTAGGGTGGTGGTAGGTGAGTGTGCCCCACTGCTAGGGTGGTGGTGGGTGAGTGTGCCTCGAAGTGGGCGGGAGTTGGTACCATGGTGAGCTAGTGCCGCTGGTATGGCGATAAACTTTATGATGATATTCTTGTGAGGTTGAATCAGCAAGGCGGTTGAAAGAGAAATATCGTACAACGAAATATCGTAAAACTAAGTTGGCACAAAAAATGCGTTAGTGTTGCTCGTTTTTAACATTGAGAACGAATTGTGCGATATTAACTTAACACTAGAATACGATTAAGCTTTGGTAAATCTTTTTTGCAACATCCTGTATACTGTATAAACAGTATATTGTATACACTGTGTGAGCATATTGCTTGCCTCGGTTTTGATTGGATAGAAGCTGAATGGAATAAAAAATGAACAAAAATAGTTTTGTTTTCTAGACGTAAATTGCTCCAATACAATTTTGTTTCATTTTGTTTCTGGTTAAGAACACTCTTGTTGTCCCATTATGTTGTGATGCTTTCGATGAACCAACAAAAGAGTAAAAACATGATACTGCTCCCTGTATGAGAAATATCTAACGCACCTACTCCATGTTGCTCTCCCAGGAGCGACTCCGCACGTGGTGGTGGCGCCTCCCACGGGGCAGGCGGTCAGGCTGAGGGGGGGCAGTGTGCCCTGGGCAGGGTACGTGCAGGTACGCAACACCCTCAAGGCCAGGAGATCGACTGAAATTTGTTCAGTTTTCATTGTTTGGTTTTACCAAAGTGAATCAACACGTATCCGAAAGTTTCATTATCATGTGTCAGGAAATGCTGGAGCCACAAAGACTTGATAAAGATGCAGTTCTATGTGAGATTTAGTGCCTACATAGTTTCGCACCATATGGATTGGAGATTGACTATGGTACTTTTACATGGTGTACAACATTTACAGCTCCATTGTCGGTTTGCGAGCATCTGTGACTAACAGTTCAGGGCTGTCACACGTCCTTGAAAACCTTGAAATGTTCTGGAAAAATTATATCATGACCTGGGATTTTGTTGACATGAAATTTTGGGAGGCAGCCTTGTGACTGCTTCGTATTGGTGACTGATTTGTATAGGTGATTGATTTTAATGCTATGTTGCAGTTGCGGCTGCCAGCCAACTACTCGCAGCTAAATGGCTGGGGCCTTGTAGCCGATCAGCCAGGCGGCTGGACCAGGGCTGACGGAGATGTTGTCTGCAGGCAGCTCGGCTTCCTCAGGTAATGATGTCTCAACAAGGACAACGTCGCGTTGAGCAACTGCCGAAAAAAATTGTTCAAATCTGCTATCTGTTGATAAATATTTACCAGTTACGAAATGGTACGAAATATTTCGTGCTTTAAGTTACACGTTGTGGCTTTTAAGTGGCATTTCCCTAGAGTAAAACGTTAGGGCGATATTATAGACATTCTAAGATATCCTTGTGAATAACGCTACGCTTTCCTGTCTAGACAGCCTATTACAGTGGCGGCTGGAGTATTCATTGATTACTCGAAAAATGTTAACTTAGTGGAAAAGTTAAACTGGTATTTCCACTGGTATTTGATCTAAATTTGTTTCTAATTTAACTTGGCATTTCAGAGGATCGTCGTCAGTGTCTCAAGGCAGAATGTTCGGGCTGATCCCCGACTACCCCGTGGTGCTGACCAGCCCTAACTGCACGGGCACTGAGCCAGCGCTGTCTCAGTGCCCGTCTCACCGGAGCCCTCCAGCGGGTGGCAAAACTCACGAGCTGCACCTCGTTGTGGCAGGTGATGGTGGTCGAATGCTCTGTAGGCCAGGAGTCGATTATGTTAGCATTGCGGACGCTAAATGGATCCAATACTTCATGAAACTACCTTAGGAACCTTCGAATTCGTTCAGACAGCAAGTTTCAGGCCACACTGATGTGCCTCCTTTTTCAGACATATTGTGTTTGATATTCTTTTCCCAAAGGAAGAACTCCTTCTCCTCAAAGCATCGAACCGAGTACCTTCTGCCTAGGAGACGAGCATGCTACGATGCACACAACGTGTGACAATCGTGAATCCTAATCATTCTAATTTAGCAGGTTAACCCGTTGAGCCGTACAGGGACATCTTAGTTTCAGCGAAATTTTTTGTGGGCTCCATGGCGTACTGGTTAGCGTGATGGCCTCATAGCCGGGACGTTCAGGGTTCGATCTCGGTTCAGGCAAGGTATTTCACGTAACCAGGNTCTATTGGTTGTGCCCTCTATTGGTTGTGCCCTCTATTGGTTGTGCCCCCTACGAGTTGTGCCCCCTATTAATCGTAACCTAACTTTCAGGCGTTCGCTGCACCCCAAACTCCCCCTCGGAATGTGACCCCGGAGGTGTGAGGTGGGGCCAGAAATGCTACTACGCTCCTTCTTCCCCTCTAACTGAGGAGGATGGTGCTCCAGGTACGGTGGGGCTCCACATTAACGTATACGCAATGGTGATTGTTGAAGGTAGACAATTTTCATTTAGACCTAGCATTTAAAGAATACCCAGCAATATATTGGTTTCAATATAAGAAAACACTTGAAATATTGGAATATATTTCGATTATTACCTGTAATTGAGTCTGAATAAATCCACTCCCCAGAAAAGTCAACATCAAAGTGTGAATGATGCAGATAGCCTATGTTGCTGGACTAACTAGGTCCTGTTTTTAACGTAGAGCAACAGTATGCGTGGCGCATGCAGGTTCTCCAGTATTCTGTGTACTACGTGGCTTGAAATACAGCTTAGCTGCTCACACCTCACTAGAGTAGCGTTTGTTCACTACTTGGTTTTTGGGTCTGCAGCAGAATGACGGAGTGTTACGGTTGGTCCAAATAGGGATGAAGTATATTGATCCGAATTGGGTTTCAGTTATGCTCAATTTAGGCAGTCTGAATGTGTTATGTCGTTCAAAATAAGGGTTTGCAAACTGCTAAAGCACAATTGGGATCGTTGAAGTTCGTTTTGTTTTCATTGATTGAAGCTTTTGTGCCACTCTCTACCGACCATATCATCCAGTTCATTTCATAGACGTCTCGCTGCGTCTCGCTCGAGGCCTTAGAAACCTCCGAACTTTATGCGCTCCTGCAGTGCAAAGGCCAAATTTGTTCAGTGCAAAATGATAGCACTCTTCTGCTCGACAGACAACGAAGAAGGGTCTACTAGGAAGAAGAGGGGCGTGTTCGGAAAATTTGCATCCGCTTTGGCTTCCCGTTTCGGTCGTGGTAACTCCGGTACCAATCGTGATAGCCACCGTGACCATCGAGGCAGAAATGGTCCAAGTGCTGGTGGAAGCCCCCCCAGCCACAGCCCCCCCGGCAACTCGGGTCGCATCACAAGTGGTATGGCGCATGGTAGAAGAAGTGGTACCGCGGCCCACACCGTAGGTTGGGAACCTGTGGTCCTGGACCACACCCTGGCGAAGGACTACTGTGAGGAACAGGGACACAATCTCATCACCATTAGATCGCAGGTGACTATTTCTGTAAATCTTCCGTTTTTTTTTACAATTCAAATCGAAGGCAAGATGTAGAATTGTGACGTTATTCTTTGGCTTAATTTACTTGTCAATTTCAATCAAGCAATATTGGTCGGGAAACGTCCCGTAAAAGTTCCTACTCGGTACGTGGAGTGTTTCATTTGTATCTCTTTACCTTAACGTTTTTCTTTAAATTTCTGTAACTTTTATTTTCCTACAGCCATGTATCGCTCTAGAAATTGATTCCCGCAGCGTCATTGTTTTCACTCATCGAATCATCATTTTTGTATTCGTCATTTTTCCTGCCGCTGACGGAATAGGGAGCTCTTGCTAACGCTTCCTTTTTCAGGAATGAATTAGTGCAATTTTTCTCTTGACACTTTCCTATCAAACGTCGACTTTTAATTTAATGTCACTCTACCGAATTTTCTCATATCTGGGAATAAAATAAAGTTACGCTTTGATTTTCTTTATTACTTCATCTTGATAGAATTGTGATTGTTCTGGATGATGAAAATTTATCCATTACTCAAACGGAATTAATGAAGGGGCAATTTCACTGGGAGGAAAATAACTGTTCTGAAACTGTGAATTTCTCTAACAATTAACACATTCGTACTGATGTTTTCGGGTAAGAGAAGCCTCCCGAGGAAGAAAAACCTCGGCACTAAAGTGCATCGTAATAGTACTGCAGATCATTGATACATGTAAGAGTATTAAATTATTTTCGACATTTTGCGTCTCTATTTTACACTCAGGAAGAGAACGACTTCGTGTCCGAGCTGTTGCTGTCTCTCTCTGTGGTGTCTGGGGTTGGAGGCTATCACACGGCGGGGGTGAGGACATCCCTTTTGGGAGACACCTTCTGGCTATGGCAGGACAACCTACAGCCTCCTGCCCCTCGTCTGCCCTACCTCAAGTGGTGGCCGGGTGAGCCTGACTCTCAGCGATGTCCTCATTTATAGTGGTGCTCTTTGGTCATGTTGGCTGCTGTGCGACATATTGTGTTTCTGTTTTCGGATATTAGGTTCTACATGTATTTATTCGTACACGGGATGGGGGCGAGTAAAAATGCAAGAAGAAAACCTATGCCACTTCTTGTTGTCATATTCTCTTCAAGTGTACGTCCTGCGAGGAGGCTACTATGTAGTCAGCTGTATGTTTTACAAGCGTGTTGTGCTCACTGAAAATTTTGAAACCTACTTCTGCTTATGCTCCAATTGTGGTATCATGTATGAACAAAAGCACATTTAAACATCGTAAGACATTGGTGTCCTCTATCGTGAGGTAGTGTCAAAAATTCACAACACGATATGACGAATTATCAGCGGTCACTTATAGTGTGTGAAGGTTCAAATATTCAAGAACTGAACGTTAATCACGTTAGCATTAGAGCGAGTCACCAGCCAACTTGCTGGTAATGATCCCCTGCCTAGGTTGTTGTGGGGTTTTCAGTTTGGCTTCGACGTTGTTTTCATTGTTATCTATATTTTTCTATTGATTTATAGGCATAAAAACAGAAATTCTTATTTTGGATATATTTAGCTCTAGTAACATAGATAATCTGATCCGTGGATTAGTGCGACGTAGGACTGTTGTAGTCTGAGTCATGATTCCTACGAGGCGTTATCGATGTAATGAAAGTTTTCTTCTGTGAGCTCCGTGGTTGAGGATTACCGTCTCAAGACTTCGTACAGCCTTCAAAAAAAGGGAAACTAGGAGTTGTATTTTATATGAACGATCTTTTCGGGCGAAATAGTTGTGGAATTGTTTTTGTATCAGGTAATTGTCGAAGAATCAAAAGGCGAAGTATACTGAAGTTAGAATTGCTGACAAATGCCTATACATACAATTACCGTATTCATGTGCCACAGGATTGGCGTGCAGTATGAAATATGGGAATATTTGTGCAGAATGAGTGAATTTTTCCTTTTACATGTAATAAGGACGCAAATATTGTATCTTTAGAAAACTTTCTAACTAATGTGAGTACAGGTATTTTAGGGTTTTTGTCAGTGTGCCGATCTGCGTGAATGAGAATACCAGAACTTCCAAAGCTTCGAAGAAAATCTAATCAGATTTAACATGAACATACAAATTCGGTTTGTGTATTTTTTACCTACTTATGTATTTTTTCAACAGGTTGGAACAGCACCCAGAGCGATGACAGTACGGCCGTGTACAGCACACCTGGCATTCGTGACGATGCCGCCAGCACGATGTGTGTCCTGCTGCGAGAGACGTTCCCAGCCAGTGCTGGATCTGGGGACAGGGTCCATACTGACTACTTCTGGTGGGAGGTGAGACGGGGTAATTTCAAGCACGAATTTCGAGCAATGCTCGAACCCACATTTCAACATGTCTGTGACCGGTATGCAGAGTCGTTAGAAGTTTGCTTTCTGTAAGGAAGTTGAAACTGTTACACAGGGTGCTCGACAAGCCTCTCCGCAGTGAGTACTTTAGACTCATTCCCTCAGCATTGTCACACAACGCAAAAATCGGTTATCGTTCGAAATGGCTCCTTTGCAATGTCTTTAATTTACATATTGGATCTTAATTTAACATTAATTTGTAGATTTGATATTACCTATTCGTTAATTTGTAGAATAGATTTGAAGTCGACTTGACTTTACACATCGGTTTTTAATTAGTCTTTAATTTGCAGCTGGGATCATGTGACGAGCAGCTCGGGATTCTGTGCGAAGGCCCGCCTAGAGACGTTGGTGGGTGATGGAGATCACATAATTGAAAAATATCGCAATATTCTTTCTCGACGTAACGTGTGTGCAGTGAAATATCGTGGTGACCCTGCAGTGCTAAGCGCATAGGCTTATCATTGATTGCATTTGTTTGAGGTAATGTGTGCTTGTTTCTTGCATAATATTTTAAAGGAAAAGGCTTGAAGGTACGGATCGATTAATTGCTGTGGAAATACTAGGTACTGTACTCATTTCTGTTCAACCTGGTTATTCCACCCGAGTCTCGTGAAACTTTTCTGCGCATGACGGGAAAACTTGATTCATTTGAGCGATATCAGGCTCCCGTGGTCTTGCTTTCCTCAGCAATGTTTGTGACCATCGATTAGACACGACAGTTTATGTCTGAGTTTAAATTTGTTCAAAATTCAAACCCCAAGTCAATGGGTCGTGGCACCATCGATTATCCACACAAAATGTACATTTTGCACATCATTCCATCCATGCATGCATGCATGTACGTCTAGTACTCGAAAATTTAAAACTAGTGAGAAGTGTAACTAATTGAAAGACTATCGAGCAAGTCGCGTGGTTGGTCATCACTCAATGACTTATTTAGTTCCTTACCTCTGTCAATTTCCAATTAATCTCAATAAAAACAAGTTACATTCATAACAAATTTTCGTGTAAGTTCTGATTCATGTCATTTTTTATTTGCATATTCTAATTAAGGTAATTGTTTTTTGTTCAGCAGACGATGGGGGTAGAGCCCCGTCCCGAAATGATTTTTAAAATATTTCTAATTTTGTTCTAACCTTTCGCTTCCTAATGGATCAGGTTGTGTAGTGGGCCGGGGCGCGTCCTACAGGGGGTCAGCGAGCACGACCAGCACAGGGGCCCCTTGCGTGGCCCCCCCTCCCTCTGCTATGATTTACTCCTCCACCGAGTACCTCAGGTCTCTGCTCAACCGCTCTACCTCTGCCTCCGCCTCTCTCCAGACCATCCCCAAGTCCTCCCCGCTCTACCCCAAGGCGTTCTACTGCCGTAACTTTGATAACGAAGACATGCCGTGGTGCTACGTCGAGGCCGGCGTCTTCGAGTATTGTGATGTTCCGAGGTGAGAGTTCGCGAGAGCGCCTACTGACTTCCGTGGCTTCTTGATGAGCCGAGGGATCAGTTAGCGTGAAAGAATATGTTGTTGATGTTCATTATTTCATTTTCAAAAATAAAAATGGGTCATGTTTTACCAGTAAACAAAAAAGGGGGTATAATCACCGAATATTGTTGTAAGTCATTTTTTTCGTGCCATCAGCGCAAAGAAAATGATATGATTTCGGTACCTTGATAAATGATTGTTATTTAATATTTTGCATAAAACTGTTTCATGCCACTTAAATATTTTCCAAACATATGACGGCTTGGGTTTTAGCTAGTGTAAGGATAGTGAGTCTTTTCAAAATAAAAATGTTGTCATTGGCCTTATCAATTAAGCTTTTATCCTTGCGGTGAAATCGTACCTCGAACATATTTACATCAAATTTATGTGAAGGAACGTTCAAAATTAATCGTCTTAATTCAAACAAATTGTTTCCCTTCATTGACGCTCTTGATACGAAGTGCTTCTGATAATATCGGCCCTCTTTCCCAATGGTCTGTTGAACGGGATTTTGAAAGCACGGAGGACCGACCATACCTGTGTGCACTTGAAAAGTAAAATATCGTTCTCACTTCGGAATTTTTTATTATTTCCTCTTTGTATTTTCGCCCAACATTATATTTTTCCCTTGACAAAAATCCTCATGAGCTAATGCAAAGCTTCTGATGCTCTAAAGTTTGATCGCCGTATTTGTTCCATTTTTTCCATCTTTTACCTTAGATGCCCGGAGCAAGCGGCCCCCGCAGCGCCAGCTCCAGGCCCGTGCTCGGCGGGTCAGATCACGTGTCCCGGGGCACCCCAGTGTATCTTCACGGAGTTCCTGTGCGACGGTCGTCAGGTGACGCCCTTGCCAGCTCTGGAGACAATATTTAGAGCTCGGAGCACGCTATTTCTCAATCGAGTTTCTTCAGGGGGCGTAGGATGGGCAATAAGGATAGGTTAGTTACGTTCATCTTCTGCATGCTATGGTGACTGGTGCCCACAGAGGGCATTGTTAGGTTACTTCAACTGTAGATAGGCCTTCGGCACTTGCATCTTCGTGCCCACTTTGCTTTTTTCAATTTTCTCACATTCGCTGTCTCTTCTTTGTTTTTTCTTCCTCTTTTCTACCTCTTTATTTTTGCCAGCTCTCTTTTTGTGCAGGGGATCCTGTTTGGGAACACACTTTGTGCTTAGGTTCCCTGTTCTATAGAGTCCATACTATGTAAGGGGTCCCTTCTTTTCGCTCCCCTGGATTACATTCCATGAAGATATGGAGCTTGAAAGCATGACTATAATGATTATCCGAATCTAGTTCTTTCCCGAAGCTAGGGCTAAGTTAACAAAAATGGTGTCAAATTTTTCGTTCTTTTAAAGACGAATCTTTGCAGCGACGTATAGTGCGGTAGCGAGGTTCAAGTGGCTGGAATCTTTTTTTCATATCAGACTTTTCTTGTTTCATCACAGATTTTTGTGAAACCTGACATGTGCATTGCACGCCTGTTCTCCAGTGATTGCACGCTTGCCTGTGAGGCTGGTGAAAAGAACTGACAGTGTATGCTTTGTTCGAACATATCTTGCAGTCATGTTGTTCTAGAGTGTGTATAGGAATTACTACATTTGTCGTTCTAGTGCTTCAAGACTGATATACGTGTTCTTTTAAATTGATAACATGTTATGATTTTGTTCATAGTTGATCCTACTACCTAAATACCAATAATTAGTAGTCTAGTATACGTTTAGGCTAAAAAGGTGAGCTTAACTTATCATTTCAGCTTACAGTTTCTCTGTTTTACTGGGTGGGGTTTCACGGTTATTTGAGCTTACGGCCTTCTCAATTCATACCTACTTCTGTTAATGAATTTAAAAAATTATGCTGACTTTACCAGTGTTTTATATATCTCGCTATTAATTTTCCATTGTTTGCGCTCACTCGTCAGCAAATTATTACGTACCAACAATTTCATTGGTCGATAATGACATTTATGATAGGTTACTGTTTTGGTAACGATGGTAACTTCCGACAGGACTGCCCAGGTGGTCACGATGAGGTTGCTTGCAAAGACTACACCAGTGACTTTGCCCAGCCTCTCATCAACAGGTCCGTGAATATACAAAGAAATAATGAAAAATATCCTACGGAAAAATAGATGGGGAAGTCATAAATGTTTCCCGTTAGCTCGAACTTCGTCGTGCGTCTAAAGTTTGCTCCCATTCATTCAGTGTCTAAATAAGGATTTTCACACCAAGGTTGATTCTGAAGTAATTATTTAATAAATTACTTTGAAGTATCAAGTGAAGTATCCTCAGACTAAGTAGCTAATGAAAACGTTTGTTGTTCGTCATGAACATTGAAATTATTTTATGACATCTAATGAAAATTTAATAAACGTTTAAACTCTGGTTGTACTTTTTAAACCATGTATACTCGTACTCATAGGGAATGTTTCTAACATGAGATACTACTTTTGGCAATCTTTCCCGACTCTTTTCTTGAATATTTGCTTAAAGACTGATTCGTTTGTCTTTTTCGGTGAAACTCGCCTTTGCCAAACACTGCTGAAGTCGATTGCCATTATCAAATTTGAGGTACATTATTGCAAAAATGTATTTTTAATGCGCATATTTTTTACATTTTACAACTATTCAATAAAGATACAGTTTTTCGCAAGCCTACGCAACGAACTTACACCGCCCGCTTGCCGTTCACAAAAAAGTTTCAGTTCGGCATGAAAGTCATTAAAAAAAGAAGGAAATTTCCTTTCTTTTACTACTCTCGGTGAATTTTTGTAACTCGATCATGTTTTCATTTACCGAACCTTTTAGTTCAAAAGCTTATATTCACTCCTCATCCGGTTTCGAGGGCACTGTGCTTACCTGGTCTTATAAATCCTCATCCTCTAGCGCAGAAAGTATAAAAGCGTAGGAGAACGGTCGCAATAAAAGCATTCCTACTTATTGCAGCAAATCGTAATGTGTGTCGGGAGTGAGCTGTACGTGCAACCAACAATGCCTTAAGTTCTTTTTGTAAATAAAAAACAAGTTAGTGTTTCCTTCGGAACGTGGATGTATATAACTTTTATACCTTCTCTCGAAGTATTAAGGGGTTATGTATACGTCGAAATATATAAATATATGTTCCTGTATGTGCAAGTGTGTCGTGTTCACCTCAATTGTTTACGTAATTCCAAGTTCTTAATCTCAAGTTTCTCATGCAGTTATAGCCTCCTATTTAGATATATATAATTTTTTGGGGGTTTTCTTTCGTTATTCTTATACCAAAGTATACCCTGAATCAATTAGCTCTCATTTTTCTATCTACAGGTTATCGTAGATTGAAGCCCACAAGTGGTGTCTTTCTTGAGGCTAGTTTGCTATTTGTCATTTCTTATTTGATTATAGTATTGTGTCAAATGCTTGTGGAAAATGAATGGTTCATATGCTTCAAGTATGGAAGTATTAGTTGCTGAGTTGCTTTGTGGCACATATTCTATAGCAGAATTACAACCAAAGTTTCCTCACAGGAGACTGAAAAGCAGGGAGGTGGAGAAGTGGCTTTTCACCCCCCTCAAAACGTGCGCTGCGAGATGTGTTCAGGCGCGTTCCATCGTCTGCAAGGCCTTCAACTACCAGTGAGAGCTGCTTTGTCGAGTCGGTCTCCTCTCTTAGGAGAGCTAAACTGAACTAATATTCGGTGGAGAAGTCCTGGTCATAATTCAGGATATCGTCCCGTACACTTGGCTGGATAGCTTTGAAATAAAGAAGAATACATTTATTTATTATTCTGTGCTTTAGAAACAACTTTGTTTTTGATACTACCCTACCAGTGAAAGATCTACGTATGAAATTTCGGCATCGTTGTATCCAATACCTCGCAGAAATTAATCAGTGCTAACATTGCTGTTTAAGTCCGTATTATTTTTACTCTAGAATGTTTCCATTTCGTACGTAGAGTAAAACAAAAAAATGTCATTGAGAAAAATAGTCAAAAGTTTGTAAGATACTTGAGGCATTGATTTTACAAAATAAAAATTAGCCTCATATCCTTTCAAGTGATCTTTGTTTCATTTTTGTTACGTAGATGCTTGAAACATGTTACCAACTTCCAACCAGTTTCCTCATGTCAACACTTCGATCATGTTGCATCTCTGCCTTGTTTTTTTTACTTAAGCGCACATTTGCTGTACATTTTGTTGGTTATCGTTGTATTGTGGTACAGTGCAGAAACTGAGACGTGCATTCTGTGTGAGGGGGTGGCGGGAGAGGCTGGGGGCCTGGTGGAAGAAGGGGGGTGGCAATACTATGAGCACCTCCACCACTCCGTCGCTAACTGTCCGCTGAAGTGCTCTGATGGCCGCTGCTACAACTCAGAACAGGTGCGCCGTCACGCGGTCTGCTCGTGTATTGCTTGTGTTGCTCTTTAGTGGTTTTAATTCTATCGTGATTGTAGAGTTTGTGTATTAACTTCCAGTGTAGTCATCGTGTGAAATTCAATGATAATTACAATTATAGTATTTATAACCTTGTGTGACATTCCTGTGGATGATGCAAGTGGGGTTAGCTATGTTTGTCTGTCGGATGCTATTGGGACTGGCGACCGCAGGGTTCACTATTAGGTTGCTTTAACTATAGATAGGCTTTCGGGACTATTATCTTTCGTACCCACTTTACTTCCTTAAATTTTGACGCATTCTAAGCCTTTTCTTCCTTTTCATTCTTGATTTGATGTTTCTTTGCCAAGGGGATCTTGTGTGGGAACACACCTTGAGCATAGATTCCTCGTTCCCTACATCTATATTAAATGGCCTTTTTACTTCGTTTTCTATGGGTCGCATTACAAGTGGATAAGGAACTTCCAAATAACTAATAATTAATCTAATCTTTATGAGGAGTGTGACGGCAGCCGCGACTGCCGCGACGCTGAGGACGAACTCCAATGCGACGGCAGTGACAGCTTTGAAGTGAGGCTTGTGAACGGGACGACGAACCACGAGGGCCGCGTTGAGGTCAGAGGTGCGTCACATTTTTGTAGCTCCACCGTACGCTTTGGCAGGATGCGGTAGCTAAATTAGCTATGTGATGCTGCGGTAATAAAAGTTGAGAAGTAATAACAATAATTACGTGCTGAATCATGTGTCATATGGTTCCGCTCCGGTGAAAATTTATCGGTAATTTTCGTTATTTCGAAATTTTTAAGTCAATGCCGTACGGTTGTTAGTACTTCAAAAGTGAATGCTTTAACAGCTGAACAACTAAATGTAACTTCTAAAAAAGTTGTTTTTCGAATTGTGCATACACTCGAAGGCGCTAAAAGTTTGCCGAACACGTTTGTATGAAATGCTCGGCTTAATCAGTGATACTTTCTTCAGTTTAAAATTTCAGATAATGAAAATTATCAGATTAATGTCAATGGAAGCTGGAATTGACTCGATATCGGATACTAATTACTAAATATTGAAGAACTCAGGTAAAGGAAAAAGAGGAAGAAACTGAAAAAAATCGTTTATTCCGAAATCAGTCTCATACAAGGTACGAGTCTCATAAGTTTTTCAATCATTAATACTGCAACCATAAATATAGGCGAGGATTTGACATTGGGACTTCCAGTTGTGATACTTGATCCACTAGCCTATCGTTGAGCGCGAAATGGTGATTTGCTCGTTGAATTAAATATTAACAAAAACTATCGTATAATTCTTCGTATATACCTGATCAAATCCAGGGAATTACAGTTAACATATAGGCTGTGAAATTGGGAGAAATAGTTTTACCTTTTGAGAATTATACAGACGATATTGGTCAAAAGAAAGCATCTTGAGAGGGTAGAGGCTTAAAAGGCTGTGCGAAATTTTTTTTTATCTCAGCAATTTTCATTTGATATGCTACTTTTTATCAATTTGTTAACGAACTAAGCATCATTTGGGATACAAACATCTGAGAAATGATATTTTTTACAGAATTTTGTTTTATTTCTATATATTTCTCTATTTTTCATTCTTGCTGTGATCGTGGGACCCTTCATCTCTATAAGTTAAGACTAACGAATTTACACAAGTTGATTACCGAAGTTCGTATGATGTTTCCTATGTTTTTAAATAATTTGTTCTATACTGCCGCTAGAATAAAACCTCGTTCGACTTGGGCCCTGATTAATTTCTAATGTAACTGAAGGAAATTAGAAAGTTTCATTTTGTTGGTATAGTTTTCGGGCGCTGGGGCAGCGTGTGCGACGACCTGTGGGACCTCGCTGACGGCGACGTGGTGTGTCGCCAGCTGGGCTTCTCTCTCGGCGCTAGGGAGGTGCACGGCGGCGACAGGTGCTTTCTTTACTAGCCTAACATAGTTGCAACTTTCCGTTTTGATAACTCAAGTTTTGAGGGAGAATTCATGTTGCATGTTTTATCAGTTTTTTAAAAGTAACAATTATCCGTAGTAACTCGGTGGCTGTGAATGTTTCGTCCAATGTATGTGCGGACATTGCGCTCGTTGATGCCTTCAGCTGCTTGTACCATATTTGCAGCGCTGGTTTTGAGAATCTGCCTTGGGTTTATCATCTAGGTCTCATTTCTTCGTTCATTCTTGGAGCATTGACCAACGTCTTGCCACCTCATTTCATATGCCCTTCTACAACATTTTTCTCCAACTTTGTTGCGCAAGGGGAATTTTGTAGGCCTGAGTACTGTGTCATGAGTTAAGAATCTTTATTTTGTTAATACGATAAAAAAATTATATTTATTACTATTTTGGTAGCAGAAGTTGATACCCCACAGGACTGTTCTCATCGTTACTATTGATAGCATGCCATGGAGAACGTGTACCTAAATCTTATCTAATTTCCAATACTTGTATCCTCATGTAATGCAGTACTTCAAATATGAAATTTTGCCGGCAAAGATATAGGAGCATTGAGAGTTTAGCTAGCAATGGGTAGATTATATTCACTCAAATGTAACACGCTATTTCGAGTTACTTTGACACTCATGACAGCCTACATCCTCCTACCAATTTCGACGAGGAAGTCATGCCAGAGATAACCGCCTCATTGGTAGACCTGCTGTCACGCATAACCAGGAATGTTTTTGGTGATATTTCGGTCAGGAATAAGAATAAAAATTCACGGCATTTGTGCACACTCAGGTACGGCGGGGTGAGAGAGGAAGGTCGGGCCGTGTACCTCATGGACGACGTCAACTGCGGGGGGTCGGAGACAGGGCTGCAGCACTGCGACTTCGCCGGCTGGGGGGAACACGACTGCGGGCCCCAGGAGGTAAGGCTTGGATTATTTACTTAAACCTCAAAACTAATTATGTCGAAAAATTTAAAACACGCGAGATGAAAACAAAAAAGTACAAAAATTGAGATGAATTAATTAGGCAAGAAAGGTATAATTTTGATGAGCGGCCTCACGAGCTGTGGCAAGATTTTGTGTGTTCCCCACTATCCAGACTTGATTATTTGAGCTCATCAGAGTCCCTCAGGAAGCACAGGATAGGCCACGAGCGATATTAGTAGGTGGTCACGTTTGTTTATCAACGCTATGGGGGACTGGCATCCTCAGGTTACCTCAGCTATAGATAGGCTTTTGGGGCTTGATCATTTCGTACTCACTTTACTTCTTTTCATTTCATGTTTTTGCTGATCGTTCATCTTTTCTTCCTCTTTATTCTTAACTTGCTGTTTCTATGCACAGAGATCCTGTGTAAGAACGCACCCGTGCACGGATACTAAATGTTTCGGTCTTTTCGCTTTCTTAAGATCGCATTCCCTGCTGCTAGGAAGCTTTAAAATAACTCATCGTCTGATGATCTGTGCACACCAGAAATGTTGCGTCATACATCATGCATGCCCAATAGCTCTGATAGGATCAGCACTGCATCCCACAATTAACGCATCACACATAACGCATCACACATAACGCATCACA
>VOMN01091658.1:0-16900 GCA_014899125.1 Orchestia grillus
TTTATGGTCTCGAAAATATATTTTACCATCAAAAATGTTTTATACAGTTTTCCTAGTTCTCTCTTGTTTACTGAAGCGTCGTTTACATGCAGCTCAAGCATGGCGAACATATACAGAATGTAAGTTGCTGAACAAATGAACTATAGTACTCTTTACAATCTCGCCCGCATACAAAATTAAACTTCTAGGTACGCGGGGGCTTCATGCAGTGTACACACATGAAGCAAAAATGTGCGAGGTGTACAATTTAGACGGGCAGACCAGCACAGCAATCAAGACGAGATACACCATGCATGCCTGTCGTAAATGATGGCACAGAAACGAGCCGCACAGTATTGCTGAGGCTTCCTCGTGCTCACCCGCATGAAATTTTAAGAAGGAGGTGGATGAGTTGTTTGAACTTCATATTGCTGAATGGAATACTTTATTTTCCAAGCTGTGCCTCTGAAATAGTAAAATAATGTCTCTTTGAAATTAGTGCACGCACCAGGCATATGTATACCTAAGTCGTACGAGCCTGCTGCTTCTATTAGGAATTTGGAGTCCCGGTAGCGAAGTGATAACAAATCTCCGTAGTTGCGACCCATGAGAGGTGCAATAGAGAGTCATGGCTTTTCATGAGAGAAGAGCAAATGAGCAAAATGGATACATTAGTTATAACGCGGTAGGCTCGCAGCGCTCTGCAGCTGTCAAGGCGAAATCGCTGCAGATGTGAGCACGATACGTTCATGTCAAGCTAATGAATTGCTTCATTATTCAGCATAAGCGCTGTGTGCCGACAGTACGCTTGTCAAGAGCGAGCTTGTCAACAGTGAATTTGTCAGGACTTTAACGCGTATCGTGCGCAACAGCCCTGCACAAAGACGCGTTTGCAGAGGCCGCAGAAGCCTACCTCGCTCCGCAAACAAGCACTTAGAGCGGCACTGCAATAATGCTCTCCTGCAGTGCACTGTCACGCGCATGCCCCGATCACCTTTCAAGTTCGCAAAACTGCTTCTTTACGTCACCGATCGATGGAAGAAGTTGCTAAGGTTCGACCGGCTCCTGAAAGTCCTACAGAGTGCATCACAAAACGCTGGAGGCGGAGATTATATTAGAGCAAATGTATGTGCGCACAATTCAAGGATGATTTGTGGGTTGTCATTGTTTTCAGGTTGTAGTCCAATATTTACAGCTGAAAGCAGGCACCCAAGTTCTACAATTACATCATACATCTTCACTAAGGTAGAAGTT
Organism: Orchestia grillus; assembly: GCA_014899125.1. Taxonomy (NCBI): domain Eukaryota; kingdom Metazoa; phylum Arthropoda; class Malacostraca; order Amphipoda; family Talitridae; genus Orchestia; species Orchestia grillus. The sequence continues at coordinate 1,234 of VOMN01091658.1, forward strand.
TAATTTTCTGACAGTTACGTAAACTAATTTGATCTGAACAATCCCATTCAGTTTATCTCCTCTTCCACTCACCCTGTGGTAAAGAAGACCACGCTCCTCACATATTTGGGACAGGGGGGAAGAAGTTCGTTGAATGAAATTTGGACGACCACGACATGAACAGTCATGGCAGCAGAGAGACTAATGCGTCGCAGTCCTACGCTGGTGAAATGCTCACCACAGTCAGGCAGTGAAAGCCGCTCTGCTCGGCAAACAGGTTTGTTGGGGATAAACATTCTAGGATATGTGTAGTGGAATAAATTCGCCGGAGCGTTATGTGGCATTGCTGCAATTTACAGCTAACGACATCGTACGTAAGAACTGGCCTTCAGACACTTACGCCAGGGTTTATGGGTAGTCGCCCGTGCGTGTTGGCCGGTCATGTTTTCCAAAAGAGTCAACAAAAAAGAAAACAAATCAAAGCAATAGAATTGAAAAGTTATAACCACACAAGAAAATAAAACATTTTTGACATTTATTTAAGCAATTCAGTCAGGTGGACGCTAATGGTTACAATACTTCAGAGCGGATAGTTACAACATAGTCAAAACAGAAAATAATACCATGACGTTTAACGGAAAATAGGGAAATGTTTTTATTAACAAACGAGAACTTCGCTACGTCCAGCACACTCAGGCCATACCGCGCAGACAATACGTAAATTTGTTTTATGTCATGTCACGCGTTGACGCCATGATTTCCATCGCTCAATACTTTTTCGAAATCAGCATTACTACCGTATGTCCTGTGACACCGTCTTAACACGCAAAATGTCGATCACGACATGCAGAAACGTAGTAGCTAATGACAAGAACCCCACTACGTTTACTGAGATTTTAATGAGCAAAATAATAACGAGAAGATGGGATAGCGTCGAAATAGACGAATCATACAGCCATGGACAAGCCCTACCTCTTTCCCTCTATGTTCATTGGAGACCATTACTAGGGCAAGCCTCTATTCTAACATCAATTTCCGTACCCATCATTTGTTATCAATGAAAATGAATTAAAGCTCTTTATACTAAAGCATTTTTAATTTTTAAAAACAAGGGATGTTGTAAAATTTTTGCTTCTATTCGAGTGCCGGTACAACTTCCTAAAAATGTTATACTCCGTTATTATCATTTTATCATATTTTGAAAATCCACGATCAGTTTCCCTTCCTATTTAAGTCAAGTTGAAGTTAATTTCGAATAGCTGTGGTGAAGTCAGGATAATGGATCCTACATTACTAAGATTGAAATAGCTTAAGCACAATTCATCAGTATAAAACTCTCCAGCAGTATTTTCTTTACTGTACAGAAATACGCTTGGCAGTGCGATCTAGCACTCGCGAAACAAACAAGTGAGCTTCAGTAATCAAATCAGAGTGACGTTATGAAAGCAAATTGAAGTAATTGTCCTCCCACGAAGGCGCTAGAGCCAGCTAACGGATGATAAAATATACGAGGGTAACAGACTTCAGCTGCAGCGTTAAACTAGACACACAAATTCTGGTTCTAGCCCTTCTTTACGTTCGTAAATGACGGCACAAATGTATGCATTTATGCGACAATACGAACAGTTAACTTTTTAAGTTTTGAGCCACGGAAGTGGGACGACATACTGTAGTTATTTATCTCGGAAAATAGTCACAGTTACCATAGAAAGTTTGTACTGCACTCGTTCTGTATCAATATAGTTTGCTCTAAACAAATTACAGTTTGTTCTTACTAAAACGTGAATCATTTCTGTTCAGGTCTGGTGACATAAGCTGCCCCAGATGATAATATCGAACAAAACATGGCATCCACCAAAAGAATTTGCATCCACATGCAACTTAGATGCATCCACTCCCAGAACCCATTTTAATCCAAGTTTTTGATTTAAATATTTCAGTTCATGATATTTTTTATGATTACGTACATTTAAACTATTTTATTTCTATGGAGTATGAATACTAACAATTACTAATCAGAATGTCAAATGAGGCTGCATCATCAAAATTGCTTCCTCCAAAGCATTAAATTGGTTCTCAAACTAATACAAGTCATTTTGCGTAGCTTATTTCTTATTTTAAACACCTCGCAGTCCAATGACACTTAACAGGTGAAGAAGACATATGGTGGCTCTAAAACTTAGGCTTACGCTTATCACTCGGAAAAATATCAACTCGCTTCTTTGGGTCAATGTTCTCTCGTCAGCTCAGTGCTGCAGAGGTTGGCGACGAGTGAGGATATGTGCGTCTGTGTGTTCCCATGCAGAATTAATATATCAAATGCGTTCTCCGCAACGAACTGTAATTTAAATTTAACTTATTAGTGCATCATTTCAGAGTTACATGCCTATGCTTTTTACGTGCTTAACTAGTGTCAAATTTATACTTTCAGCCTGCTACCCCATGTTAATAGCGTACGCAGAGTTAGATAGTGCAGCTCAAACAAAATATTTATACCTTGTTAATAACTATATTTTTTTGTTATGTGTGTCATTATGCATCGAAGTATTTATGAGTGTAATCCAAGTGTGCTTGATATTACCTGTACTGAGCAATGATTTTGGGACCCTCCTCTGACTTCAAAGACCAAGCACCTCTAACCAGGCCGTGGACTACATAATCACAAACCTAAAGCCATGAATTATTTTCCTATTTTTCTCCAAATGTCTAGACGCGAGGGCACTGCATGGGTTATCATGAGTTAGCACAGGTGGGCATACATTCTTGCAACGCCCCAAGATTAGCTCGACCTTCACAGCTGCACATACAGGGCTACGAAAGTTCTATTGCGAAGTATCGTACGTACTAAAGTAAGCATACGTAACGCTCATCTTACAAAATAAAAATATTTACTTATACTAAGGTAGTACTGCGTAGCAGATGCATCGCGAACAGTTAAACAGAAAGAAAGATGTAGGCTAGTGATACTTATACAGGGTGGCGTAAAAGTCATTTCACTATTTTAGACATTTATTACGCGACAACTAACACACCTGCAAAACTAGAATACATATGAAATGAATGGAAAAAATTTGAAGTTTGGTTATTTAAATATGATATTCTCTAAATATTCTGCATTTTTATTTAAACAGAAGCCTATTTTACGCACAGTGTTTTCTATGATTTTTTCAAAAAATATAGAGTTATTGGGCTGATTTCTTGGATAATGTTGTTTTTTAATTCATGGAGAGTATTAGGCATATCGATCTAAACATTTCTTTTAAGGTATTCCGTAAGAAAAAACCTGCAGGGGTTAAATCAGGAGACCATGAAACGTCTCCAAAACGCAAAATTAAATGACCAGAAAAGGCAGCTCTTAGTATTGTCATGGTTACTTTTGCACCATGTGGCGTCGCCTCATCTTATTGGAACCACAAATTCCGCACGTCCAAATCTTCTAGTTATGACAATAAATATTCCTATATCATTTGTCTTAGTTGCTTTCTTTCACTGTCACGGTTGCACTATCACCATCCAAGAAGAGGGATGTATCAATGATTTTTGCACTCGTTATGCAACACCAGACTGTAACCTCCTGTGAATGAAGTGGTTGCTCATGGATTATCCTAGGGTTTTTATCACACCAGAATCGGCAGTTATGTTTCTTAACATGTCCACTGATATGGGAATGAGCCTCATCAGACATGATTGAGCGTGTGGTAAAGGTCTCATCATTCGCCCGCCATAGTAATTCACATGCGAAATCCTTTTCTTGTTGATTGTCTGCAAACTTTAACAATCGTGTTATTTCAATTTGGTATGGAAACTTTCGTAAATCTTTTGTTAGGATTCGTTGTACTGATCTTCGTGAAATTCTGGAATGTTGACGGAAATGTTGCGTAGTCGACGTTTTTGAAGCTGCTGCCACACTCAATGAAACGCGTTGAATTACATAGCATTTCGTACCGATCTCGGTCTGACACAGCATTTTTTGTCCACTGTTGAGCCGAATTGTCTTAATCTTAAAATCATTGCAATAATGCAATGTTTGGAAGGTTTCTGTCGAATAAATGTTCTTACGAAGTCCTTTTGTACTGCTACTAACGATTTATTACGAGAGAAATAACTTCCCACTATCAATACTCGCTGGTCTTTAATTGCTGTGCTTCAGCATTTGTAGGTTGTGTTAATTGCATGAATGTCATTCAAAAAATGTGTTTCAAATCCGTATCATTAATATAAGAAAAAACTTCAAAATTTTCTCTTTCATTTCCTATGCAACAGATTTCCATAGCTGTATTATTTGTCGTGGAAAAATATTCAAAATGATGAAATGATTTCTGCGGAACCCTGTACGCTGAAACTTATGCAGTCGGAAATTTTTTTTTGTAACAAGGATGTATCATTTTCTAACGTACGGGGAAAATTTTAAGCACGTATGATTGATTACGAATAGCAAAATAAAAAGCTTGAAATTGCGTCATAACGATTCACATCACGGACAAAATATCATGTAGAAACACGTTAAAGTCCCTACTAATTTTTTCATTTTTAAGGACGATTGAAGAGTTTATCTGAAGTCTTTTCCTGAAACTTGGAGCACGATATTTCCACGGATGCTCGAGGGCACAGACCGCCAAACTTTGATGTCTGCGAAATGAAAGCCGAATTTAGATCTGACACAAAAGTCATATGGAGGTCCAAATTTATTCGAGCTCCTTGCCCCGTGTTCAGAGCAACTGCCGGCCGGAAATTGATAGTAGAAGATCAGTTCCAGCATCAATGGTGAAACTTTTATCAGAGAAGATTCGAGAGACCTCTGCTCAATTCTGAGAGATGTGTTCGAGGATACGAGTGCATATTGGTGCACAGTTATATGTCATAGTAATGGTAATTTTAATTTGTTTCGAGAAGAATGTAAAGTTTACGAGTTTAGCAGACAGAATATGTGAAGATTGTTTTCTTAGTGCAAGGTTATAAATCTTATGCACTAACATTGGCGCTTTCATATCATGGAAGCTTCCAATTACGCAATATATAAGAAAGAATCAACGTACGATCGATTCCAAATTAAAACTGTAGAAGCGTTTAAGGGTTGAGAGTTGTGCAATAGCAGGCCACACCACGGAGGAGAGAGGGAGAAATCAGAAGCTTCCATTTAGAAATGAGAAGGAGAAATGAGAAAGAGAAATGAGAAGGAGAAATGAGAAGGAGAAATGAGAAGGAGAAATGAAAAGGAGAAATGAGAAGGAGAAATGAGAAGGAGAAATGAGAAGGAGGAATGAGAAGGAGGAATGAGAAGGAGAAATGAGAAGGAGAAATGAGAAGGAGAAATGAGAAGAAGAAATGAGAAGAAGAAATGAGAAGGAGAATTGAGAAGGAGGAATGAGAAGGAGAAATGCATTCTGTGAATCAAGCAACAGTTTCTCTTCTGATAATAAACTGATGTGGCCAAGACAGTTGAGAGCGACCCAATGGGATGTACACAGTTCGTTTGAACCACGACCAGCTTGGCAGGAAGCAGCCATCTGAGTACCATTACTGTAATGTTTTTCTCTGTACTAAACGTTATCGAAACTATCGGCGATGTTTCTATATGTGCTCCGTTCGAACATAGTTGCACAAGCATTTCAACTCGTACGAAGACTTCAGAATTGCTCTTAGATAGTAATTAGCAATGATTAAATGACATGGTAGATGATTCGAATGTTTTTGTAAGTTTAGATGCGCTTTCTAACGAGCAACAATCGGAAAATATGGTTCACGAAAATTCATACCGAAATCTGTTTCTTCTTTAGCACGTGATCGATACAACCACTCACATCAGAAGTGTAACTCATACTACGCTCAGCTATGGCGCAGAACAAACACTACTTGAACCATTACGATGACCCTCAGGGTTTCGTTAACTTAACCCTGTGTACACCGGAGTTGTCTGCGAGCTTTTTTGAGGCCCTTGCACAACGCAGCGCCAACGACTCCCTCGCAGATAACTCAAAAGGATGGCAGGGTGCCTCAGGGGCGCCATTTCTCAGCCATTTTATCACGCACGAACAATTTGAACCGCAATCGCAGAAAAAAACGCAGCCGCAGCGGGAGGGGGCGTAATTTACACGAGCGCCTTTGCTGATTGGCTGTTGAGACCCGCATCATCCAGCGCAGCCCAGCTCAACTGGGGCTGGGGGAGTATTCCCCTGAGGGAGGGGGAGAGAAATTTGCAGGAAAGTAAAGGATCGGCTCACCATGGTGAACAAACTAGATAAAGGTAGTAAATAAGCGCATTTTCAGAGAAAGTAAAGGTCTTAAAAGCCGAAGATCGCTGAAGGAGGTGTAGCTATTAATCCAAGTAAATACACACGTGCTTTCAATATAAAATGAAAGAACATGCGTATATTGCATCTAAACATTATGTAATAGCCCTTACAGTGTTATACAGGTTAAACTACAACACACTGTCATATCACGTCATCTTATTGATCTTCTCCTCTACAATGCATTGGAAATCACAGCTCGTACAGAGAGGTGGGATGAATAAGTTTAATCAATTTGTTCTCAAGTCTGGGACAGAATTAGTGCAGATCTCTTCCGTCCTTCGCTGTCTGCCTGAGTGAAGTAAAATAGGCAACAGCCAACCGGCAGTAAAAATAAGAGCACGTAATGGGTGATGTCGCTGAGGATTATGCGCTCCATTATGCGCTCAGTTATGCGCTCCGTTATGCGCTCCGTTATGCGCTCCATTACTCGCTCCGTTAAGCGCTCCATTACTCGCTCCATTATGCGCTCCGTTATGCGCTCTATTACTCGCTCCATTATGCGCTCCATTACTCGCTCCATTATGCGCTCCATTATGCGCTCCGCTACTCGCTCCATCATGCGCTCCATTATGCGCTCCGGAAGTGCATTACTAATAAAATCATACTCAAAGTGAGTAAATTAAAACAAAATTTTACTTTCAGGAGAAATTTGAAACAGTTAGAAAAAAGATTATTTCTAAGCCACAAAAATTCGGTAGTTAGCCACACTATGAATCTTCTAATTAAAAACGGAATGTATGGGCGCAGTAGAGGAAATAAGTTATATTAACAAGGTTTTATATCAATCTTTTTGGCAAGTCTCTCGTCTTGCTGGCATTTCCCTAGTGATGACAACGTTGAACGGCTCTCCCATTAACCTAGAGTCAAGCATGGTAAATAAACATCTTTCCCAGGCATGAGTTCAAATTTCTACTTCAAAAGCCCATCGGTCGTCGAGGTTAACATCATGGTTGAAGGTAGAACAACGTGTGCGACTTTTGGGGTACGACTTTCATGGCTGTACGACTTTCATGGTTGTACGACTTTCATGGTTCTGCGCCTTTCGTGGCACGACTTTAATGGTCGTAAGACTTTTGTGGTCCTACGACTTTCATGGTTCTACGACTTTCGTGGTTCTACAACTTTCGTGGCACGACTTCCATTGCTGTACGACTTTCGTGTTTGAAAGCAGTACGACGTGCGTGACATTCGACACATTACTAAACGGTTGAGAATGTTGGACTCTGCATGGTCATACGTAGCAGAATCTATGTACCTAGAAATACTTGTAAGCAAGAGTAATAGAAAAAGGTTCGCGAGTCCGTCTTGAGATTAATTTTGTATGGCAAAATGACTTAAATACATAATGGACTGTCATTCACTAAAAAGCTGAAAACCTCAATCATCGAGAAATGTACGTTTATAACCATCGCACGCTAAAATGAGGACATTCATAGAACCTGTCAAAAAAAAAATTTAACCGCAGCATTCTGTCGCAACAAAGTGTGCAATTTAAGAGCTTTTCTCACAATCGCGCGTTATGGTTGGCAATATGAACTGTAATTTTTCGTGATTTGTCATGCAAAATAACGGTGACGTGTCAAAGGTTTTTAAATATTTCATCGTGCTGATGACACAAGTTTCTCAATTAGCCGACCACAGAGCTCGTACAGGGGATATGGACAATGTCATGGAACCAAAGGCTTTCATTCATAACTTTCCCATGACTAAATACAATCAAAATGACATGTGTTGGATGATTGTTCTCTATGCTTCGGGTCCCCGCTGGCTTTCCTGGATTTTTTACTAAATGATTGAACGGACGGACTTTCCAGGAGTGTCATCATCGGTCCCCCAAAGCTCTCCTTGCGGACCTGATGAGCTCACCTGTACTGGCAGGCAGCCGGACATGGCACTGGAGGCTGGACGCTGAAATATATTGAGCAGGAGCCTGTATCTATAGCAAGTTCAGTGAAGAAAACATGGAGTGCAAACGGCGCCCGATGGAGCTCCATCCAGGCAAATGACCCTCGTTAAAATTAAGGAGTCATTAACTCAGGAGAACGAGCCAAAGAATTGCTAATGGTGCAAGTGAGAGCCCTCACAATCCCTCGCAAAAATTCAATGATTATCTGCAAGCGGCCGAACCTCAACAAAAACTAGGTCTTCTTTACGTAGCGAACCAGAGCAGCACAGAGCTTGTGTGGTGATAAGGTTGGTACCTCGCTGGCTTAGGTCGTGGAATACTTTTTTGGTGCGACACTTTGTACTTGAGATATATTTTGATCCCATGACGTGGAAACTTGCACACGAGGTATTGTTTTGGGATGGAATTTTACACCCGAAGCTTTGTTTTGATGAGGAACTTTACACACTAGGTATTCTTTTGATGAGGAACTTTACACACTAGGTATTCTTTTGATGAGGAACTTTACACCCGAAGCTTTGTTTTGATGAGGAACTTGGCACGCGAAAGGTACTCTTCCGATGAGAAAATTTGCCCTAAAGTTATGGTTTTGATATGGACCTTTGCACACGAGGTACTCTGACGGAGCCGAACCATGCTATTAAAATTTCTATTGATAACTTTTTACGATTGTGCTCGTGAGTAACGTTTAGAAACAATACAATGCCTATCAAAATTTATTGATTCATTATTTGACACGGAAGTATTTGCTGCAGCTAATTTCAAATGTTGCCCTTGGAATATCAAATTCATAGGGTAGTTCTTATGAAGTATAATGTTGCTATGTTCGCTCCTCGCGTAGTAATCTCGTACCCACGTAGCTGGTGTAGCCTCCTAGTTAGAACAGCGCATGAACATGGCAGTGCTTGCTGACATAGTTCACACCTGCGCAGTGCCTCCTGCGCAGCCGCGCTGTCGAATGACGCAGCCCGTTCGGCTGAAGCCTCAGTTATAGCAAGGTAGCATTGGTGCGCCAGTGACGGGTGTAGTAATATTCTAATTAAGGCCGTACACCAGCTCTCAAGAGGAAAAATCCGCCTCCATTACCAGCGCTGCACGTCAGCGTCACCTGCAGCACGCATTCGTGCTCGCATTTGCGATTTAACGAACGACTTCTTAACTTAGGGCTGCGCCTCTCCTGTTTCATCGCTGTAAAAAATCGCTTATGAGAGCGAATCGCAAGGCACGATATGAGATGAAGCAGCTCAAAGCTCGCGTTGCCATCGTAGCGGCAGCGATGCCGAAATGCGCGCTTTTGGATGATAAAATTTGAAGAGCCCGCCATTGTAGCGCTCGAGGCAGACAGGCAGCCCTAATTAAAAGCCTTTTGAGGCAGCTGGAGGCGGAGGAGGTTTGCTAGCCTGCAGGCTACAAGGCCTCGCTGCTTAGTCCTACAGCAGGTTCTGCAGTTTTCTAACTGCTTAATGATTCTCTGAACGGTAAAGCGGCCAAATGCTGCCTAGATATTTTTAAAGTAGTTTCGAATACTTGTTTGATGCCAGTGTTCAAGTGCACATTGTACTCAGAATTTCTTTACAAATTCAACAGGCTGCTCGCACAAACACAAATGTCCCGCTTCACCGGTAAAGCTTACGCTTTGTCCAAATTGGCATACTTATATTTACTGTAAAAAATAAACGATTTTACGCACTCGCAAATCTCCGGCACGCTTCGTAGCACACGCGAGTTTAATTCATGGTAACTACTATTCATTTCTTTGATATACCATCTATGCCGATGAACACAAATAAGCAGGAAAGATTTGTGAATTTTTTATGCTTTAAATTACTCGCTCTTCATGGTGAAGTAGACCACGTACCAGACAAATTTCCACAACGTGTTACACTCGTTACCCTCAGAGCAAGCATCACAATGGGTTGATTACTGTTAAAAGGCGTGCTGTAGAGAGAAGGAAAACGTTCACAGCGGCCACGCTTGATTCTGCGACTTGTAGTCACACGCTGCGTGAAGGTCGAACTTTTGTCCGATTTCTTAAAACGATCGAAATTCGTAAATACGAATGAGATCTCACGAAATAATGAACATATCTAAAATTTTTACCCCCCACGGAAGCTGAGCAACCATTGACGAACACAATTCTTCAAAGTTATACCATGCAGAGACTAAATGCATTTAAATAACTTCATTTTGTTATAACACTCACAGTTCTCAAGCAGAAACATAGGTGCTCTTTTCGCGAGAAAGTTGCGAGTCCCGGCGGACATGCGCCCAGTACTGCGGCATCAAGCAAGGGGCTCACTGGGGAGGTGCGCCTCTCAACCAAATTATAAAGTTACGCACTGGGGTATCGCAAGGGCATTCAGGAATGTACGGGCGAAGTTACCAATAAACTCGTTTTAAACTTTTAAAAGTGCGCCCTGAAGTTCGGTTGAAGTTTTTGCCCCAGGGTTTTAAAGTTGCTCAATTAATTGAGTATCAATTAGATGGTTGGACGGGCAGCCACTTAAGAACAAGGTACAGGGTGGAGTAGGGTTCACTTAAAGGTCAAGCTGACCAAGGCAACTAGCATAGCATTCTGCGGAATTGTAAACTTATGCTGCTTTAGTTCCTTCAATAACTTCCGCCGCTATACTCAGGAGTAGTCCACAGCGATGCGCGTACCAAAGGCCGGAAGGGCAACAATGCGGCACGATCAACTGAACTTCAGTAGATTCTCAATATTGGCTTCCTGGCATATTTTCAGGCACGCCGGACCAACATGCAAGCATGTAAAGCATTTTTTTGGTCTCATAGTATCGCGTCCCTGGACTACAAACGGGTACGCGGCTCAAGGAAGCAATGAACATTCCCCATGCTTTTCCCCTGGTATATTTTGTACGACATGGGCTAAGACTGCAGGCACCGCAACTCTTTGCTCTGAAATATTTGAAGATCGTGTAAAACATAATGATAATCTTCATGGTATTTTCAAATTTTTCACAAATCCTTTTCGTCAAACAGGAGTACATGCAAATGTGCAGAGTCTGGCGGGTATTCAAATATTAGAAGGTTGTGATTTTTCTTTTCCCTCTACTCAGTCTACTGCGTAATCTGGATTTTAAAAAAGCCATCAGGCCAAAACGATTCTGAACAATTCCTAATGACATCCCATCAGAGCACTCTTCAAGGCTAAAAACTTTTCCTCGTCTACTAAAGGGGCGGTCTGAGGGTAAAAATGTATCAAGTATTTAGCGATCGTTTTGATAATTCCCTAACAAAAATATCCACCCTATCATCATGCTCGTCCAAGGTAGGTATACAAGTAGAGCTATCTTTTCAGCAGCTACGGATGGAGAAGATCATCTAAAACTACTACTCATCTAGCAACTATTTTCGTGAAGTAAACTCGAATTAATTTCAGAAGTAATTATTCTCATTTCGCTTTGTACTCAAAGAGATGTCTGACTGGATGCTTCACGTGCTCTCACGGGTACCAGCAGCGCTTCGATGCAGCTCACCGGGGCATTATTTTTCGTCTCGACAAATTCCCTCTTAGCCCCGGAGTGCACTAACTTTTTTGAGTAACTTTACCGAGTCTTACTTTGGGATGCAGAGGATTTAAGTTGCTCGCTGAGAGTTTTTAGTTCAAACTTTCCCGCTCGAGCAAACAGGTTATCGTCAACATTTGTTGTTTGACGAAACAACTTGACGCACATCCGTCTGTGCTCGACGCAATTTTTCATTCGTATCATCTCTTAGAAGTCGAACGCAAGACCGCCTGGCTTGGTTGCATAACATGCGAGTCTCCGTGAAAAGCAAGATCTTCAGCCTTTTTTAAATCTGAATTTTCAGAGTTTTAAACGTGGTGTTGTCTCCGGGAAAGACAAGATCTTCAGCCTTTTTTTAAATCTGGATTCTCCGAGTTCTAACGTGGTGTTGTCGAAGTAAATTTATTTGAATTCCACATTCCCCCAATTTACAATGCAGCTTCATTCCCATCTCTCCTTTATAATTTTTGCACACAACAAGGAGTAAACTATTTGATTTCGTTCCCGAGTCACCCTAGGCTAACGTGCAAGGTATGTAGTGGAACACATTGTTAATTGATACAACTGCAACATCTATAACCAAACAAGTAAAAATGGGCCGATCCCGGATTTCCAGGGCTTTGTGCGGCCAAGAAAGCTAAGCAATAATAGCTACAAGGCGACAACGTCCATTTTTCTTTCAAGTGTTTTAGATAAAAACAAGAGAGTTACTCTTTGAAGCCAGCGTTCTCAATTACGGAAGTCCTCCTGACGTGCTGCACACCACCACAGAATGGACGGCCACGCAGCAAGCGCTTTCAGGAACACAGCTGAATATGAAATATTTGGTCATCGTGTGCAAAAAAATCGCAGTATATAAATTTATTATTTTCTTGAGTAAGCGTCAAAATTACAAAATTTATTATATGGTAGGGGAAAAGAAACCTCATCAATTTCACGCTCAGTCAAAATTACATTTTACAATAGTTGGAATTATAATATTTATCATTTTGAATCTTCCTCAAAATGATAAATGAGAGCATACACATATACATACACCCCAATACGATGTTTAAGTACAAGCGACTTTAGATTTGCAGATAATGAAGTTTTCGCGTACCTTTAATTGAGTTTCGAGCGCTGCTATGACCAAAGTCGTCTAAGACTAAGCCCAAAAAGTTCTAAAGTCCAGAAATTAGAGCCTTGGTTTCGTAGGTTGATTTACATCAAAATCACGCAATGACGAAGCCATACGGCGGCAATTCTGAACACATAACAGTTGCTTTGTACTCTGTAAAGATTTTTAACGCCTAACAAAGCCAACTGGATGTAATCAGTTATCAAATAAAAAGGACTTCCTCATGAAAATGATGTCATACAACTTAATAATGAAATCTCAAAAGCAACAGCAGCGAACAGCAACAAGCAATTTCAGCACCAGCTCAGTCTCTAGCATTGATCATCTCAGAAATATTGAAATGACTGTAAAGTCAACATTTATTTTTCTTAATGAACATAGCACACAAGTATATAAGGAAACTCGGCTGAAGAATAACGCACATAATGGGAAATATGCATTAGATTTTGGTCAACATTGTCTGAGAAATTACTCAAAGAGTTGAGGAACACGACCCGTAGCTAATACAGTGTGTTCAGGTCGTTGCAGGACATGGACTTGAATTTGAGCTTCCAGACCATTGCTTCGCTCTCCTCACGCCGTCATCGCGGCCACGATCGAACCTTCAAGCCTTGAACAAGAATTGATTGTGAAATAAACAGGACGAAGGTTTGACTAAATGCACTGAATAAGTTGGCCATTCCAGGTGGCTACAACAAAAATCATGCGCATGAAGACCTATAAACGATGGTAAATAGATAAAAACTTTGAAAACAATAATTCGCATGTGTATCATCAGTGTAATATTTTATTTCAAATATTAACCTTCAGATTATGCGGAGCAATGCACTCTATGTAAGGTGAAAATCAAGACCTGAAATGAGCCCAAACTCAAAGCCTATGCACACACTATACACACCAGGCATTAATGTTGTTTGCTCACGTGCGTAGCGGCTCTTGGCCTCCCTTTGGTGTGCCTCAGACGACCCGTCCCCGCTTTCATTTACCTCGGTTTTGATACGCTCGGCTGAGAGTTTTTGCACTCATTGCCTTCTTACCCTGTGATTGACGCCCGCAAACTTCACGCAGTTCCCCAAATTCAGCTTTTTTTCTTATCTCCCTCAGGGCGCCGTATGTCTTTTCATCCATCATCATTAATCTCAGCGCAATGCCCCCCACACCAAGGCAACTCCGCCACGTTCTCCTGCCCCTCTCTCGTCTTCGTCACGCCAGCACCGTAGATTAGCGCTTGTTTCCTACCACTTCGTTACTTCCTCAAAGGTTATTTCTGCTCCACTCATGCATGGAGACCTAGCTGGTTAGCATGACCGTGTGATCGAAACAGACGTTGTTGAATTCCCATAGTATACCATAATTAAGTCAGATTTGCCACCATTGCCTATCTACGGTATATGCGTAGGCGAAAAGTAAGTACAGGTTTGAAACTAGCATAAACTTTTGAATGTACATACTATTATTTTACAGAACTTAAACGTTAGTGAAAAAATAAACATTAATTATCGAGATGCATACCTCTAGACTGCTATTTTCGTTTCGTAACGCTTTTTCGCCGCAGTTCTTTTTAATCTCCAAGCCACTCTTCGTTCTAGACTCGTCAATTCTGTAGCTAGGGTTACCCGAGGGTTGGTGTTAGAGTCTATGAGACTCTCAAAAGTCCTCCATCACTAATCATGCAATAACAACCATTGAAAAACGGATTTCGTTGAGGGGTGGTTCACAACGGCAGCATCTGAGACATCAATGCTGCTCAACTGAGGCAGATGCCCAGCATGCGAGTTGTGCTGCTGACCACAAACATGAGACTGCCGTCATCAACACTACTGGGTCTCTTGGTACGAATGTTATCCACAACGTCTTCGTCCAGCCGCACTTCCTTCCAACACGACAGGGTAAAGCAATAAATTTAGCATTTTTGGAGCTCGATGCCTTACAGAAGTGAAATAATTCATTCCTAATGTGAGCGAGCCAACTATTGTTAATTCTAAGCGATCGGGTGACGTTGTGCCTTGGAATATACAATGAAGCTTCCTTTGAAGGCCAGGAGCAGTAATGCGCTAAGAAACCCCGGAAGAGGAATACTCTGAGACCTGCAGCGCCACGCGAGCGGCGGGACAATAAGTCCGTTCCACAGGCGCAGCTGCTATGCCATTGAAAACAAGATCTTGTGGTGAGAAATCTGCCATCCGCTTGTGATACAAAATCCACCATAAAGATTTCACCTAAAGTAGTAATACGACCCGAAATATGCTACATGTATTATCTTGGAACTCACGTTATCTGAAATTATATTTCCAAAGTACGTGTTCTAATTGGATCAGGGCGAGCAGGCTGAGGTCTTGCACTTGGTAGTGGCTGTGCCTTGGTTTTAATTGAGGAACTCAGCGCACCCCTCCATCTCGCTACAGCCCAGCCACGTTGCGTGCCAAGGACCCGTTTGTGCCTGGCTGTGGCTCAAGTTACACATCTCTGTGTGATGTATTTTTGCTCTGAAATTATTCACTGTATTACGATAACATTGACGTCGATTGTGCTCTTATCCTTCAAGCAACTGTTCCCTTTCGGTCGAATATTCTGGCTCGTTCGAACCTTCACCTCCCGGGCGAGAGGTGCGCTGGGCAGGGCTGCGTGTCTTTACGGCTGCGCCCGCAGCTTCATGGGCCTTTTACGAGGCCCGGGGCAACAGGCGGTATTAGCGTATCCTGGCTACAGCGCTGGCCACACCGCGCAACTTGTTGAGCGTCTGCAGCGTGCTGCAGTCGAGGGTGTGCAGCGTACAGCAGTCGAGGGTGTGCAGCGTCCAGCAGTCGAGGGTGTGCAGCGTCCAGCAGTCGAGGGTGTGCAGCGT
>VOMN01091661.1:0-20207 GCA_014899125.1 Orchestia grillus
GCCGCCTTGGCGTTGCCGTGCCGCCTTGGCGTTACCGTCTTGGCGTTGCCGTCTTGGCGTTGCCGTCTTGGTGTTCCCGTCGCAATGTTGCTGAGTAGCTTTTATTATACAGTAGACCTTGTTGATTGATCAAAACAGTTGTGGTGTAGCTGTTAAAGTTTCCGACTTATCCTCATAACTTTAGCTGCATGAAGAACTTACCAAGTTAACGAAAAAATGAACGTAAAACTGAAAATGAACTTCGAACTGAAACCCATTCTCCCTGTTGGAATCCCACAAAGACTGGCAAGGACGGGTAGACCTTTGCCATAATGATATNTCTAGTGACGCTGCAGCTGCGCTAGGCTTGGTCACGAGCAGTCGACTAAGGGATTTATTTTTGTAGTTGGAGAGTCTTCTTATGCCTTGCTTTTTCTGGGCATTGGTGTCGGTGGCGTATGTGGTGATGGTGCTCCTGACCTGCTCCAACAAATGTATGTATTTTCAATGACTGTCCTCTCAGATTCATTTGCAAATTTTTCAGACTTCCCAGCTGTTCGCTATCGATGTTTTGAAGTGCTTTATAACTTACTCCAAGAACAGGAATTTATATCATCTCATTAGAAGCCGAGCACGCTTCAAATTCCCGAGTATCGATTGTCGCCCGTGCACTTTAGCGGCATGCGTTGCCATCACAGTATTGGCGTGCAGAGGTGTATGTTGTTTCTTCTGCCTACGAGCATTACTGAAAATGAAGGTTGAAATACCTCAGAACACTTTCTAATTTTCATAATTTTCATTGGATGACGTCAAAGAATTAATTTCTGCGCTCTGCAATTCTTTTCTTTGACGCAACCATTTTACTTTTTCGAGTGAGGAACCCATTTTCGAGGAGAGTCCTTTTCTTTTAGTAATTATGTACTTCAATGATGTCTAATTCAACTATTTTTTAAGTATTTTTCGAGAGGAAGAGAAAATTCACTTGCAGGTGTGCTACTGCGGGGAAAAAGTTGCAGAAGAAATTAAAAAAGAATCAGAAAAACTTCATTTTCAAAACAGTAAATTCACCCATGGCTATATATTTTTAGAAGAAAACGCTTACGCAGTGAAATACTTTGCGGCAGATTCAGTTTCGCATTTTGCCAAGAGACACGCTGCTAAACTTTCTTAAACGTGAAGCCAGCAGATTCATGGTCAACTGGAGTGGGAGAATGGGGGCTGGAAGTTTGGTCCAAGTGGTTGGACATGCGTAACCATCGAGTCTGGGGAGTCGTCGAAGACATTTCAAGACGCTTTAGAAGCAGAAGGTAAGTATAGCGAAAAAAAAACATCTCTAAATTTTGCCCTTGGCGCAGAAATAGGGCGTTGTAATTGTAAGGGGCTTCATTAAAGAAGCAATGGAACAGCAATGGAAAACTTCCGGGACAGGATACAGAGATCAGTGATGTGGACAGCTGAAGGAGATTCTGGACAGCTTAAAACAAAATTGAGTGTCTTTTGACCGAAAGGCTAGTTACAGCACTTCGAGCTCTTTGTGGTTGCAAATATTGAAGCCGCTGCCGAGAATAAAACAACGAATACAGCCAGGATCTCTGAATACCGACGTTGAAGATCAAGTGAAGAGACATACTTAAAATTCTGCGCTCAAGTAATTCCCCATGACAACATCAACATTTGTGCTGCCCATAACAAATTGTATTGTATGAAGAATCCTAATCAGGAATGCCGTGATTCAATGGAAGAATAACTCAAAAATTACATTTCATAACCGGTGCATAAAAATATACTTGATAAACGTGATCTCAGCAATCGATAAGGATGACCTCAGTTGAAAGGTGAATTTTGCATCAAAGCAAGAACAAGGACCAACAGTGGCAGCTGCGGAGCAGAGCTGTCGCACTTGCTGGCGAGGAGCTGCAGCACAATAAGTAGAAGCTGAAGCAAGCATCGAATTTGAAAGGCATGGTCGTGGGTGGGCTTAAGAGAGAGCAGCTAGGGGAACGACTAAATGATTTGTTATCTTGGAGAGAAGGGACAAATTCCGAACGTCCTTTGAAACAATAGTGATATATAAAAGTCAATTTAGTGGGTGTGATTCCCGTCTATTAAAAATGTACATTTCGCTGCTTCCTTGTTAACCTCGCATGTTTTCTCATGTATTCTGGTCTTTGCATGGATTAGAGCCGAGTGTATGTTGTACCTGTTCTACACCTGTAAGTGCTACTTTAAAAGTCGTATGTTCATCGTAATATTTTTCAGCGTTTGCCCTGCTCACCATCCGACAGCATTTCAAAATTTTGTATGCCTGTAAATTTGTGTTAAAAAATACATTGACTCGCTTAATTGTGTAAGTAGGTATTTTCCTCTGATGTTGGCTGGAAAAATTGATTTTTCTTCTGACTGTGTCTTTGAGAGGGTCTGGGGCTCCCCTCTCGCCTGGCGCCCGTGCCTTCAAGTCTCTACCCTCTTAATATCAATTTAAAGTTATGTTTCATTGCACAGTTGACCCACGTTGCTAGTTTACGAATTATAGCTCATGCATTCTTCAATATCGCTACACATACTTTTTGTCACGCTGCGTTTCTCATTTCGTTCTGGAGTTAATATGTCAATTAAATGAGAACACGAATTCCAAAATTTCCTTACCATGTAATTTTTTCATGTAACGTAAAATATAGAAAACCTTTGAATCCCGTCTGAACTGTCTTCAACGTTTTCAGTTTGAGCGAGTGGACCTATCTAGCTTGAATACCGAGTTTCCCTCTTTTTTGTTTCACAATTCCCACGTCAATGTTTTAGGGAACTGCAGCGCCAAGCTTGTTATCTCACAAGCAAAGGAAATAGTACAGTTTGTGCCTGTGTCAGCGGTGTGCTTCAATTCCTGTGCGACGAGATGTGTCGAAAAGATGCAGCCGCTGTAAGGCACATCTAAGTGCCCCTGTGTTGGTACAGGCGTCGCTCGGCCCCAGTTTCGGTGAGCACTGACCACAGAACTCACTCTCTGCCCGCCCGCTGAGAACTCTGACACTGGATTTACGTTCCATATGAAGCGAGAAGAGCGAGGATTTATTTGCACGGTATGACATGTCAGTCGGGCGCATTTGGATCCCGTTTCCGCACCGTCTCGCCAAGAGAAAGTTCTCGTGAACTGACGGTTGATACGGTTGTGGCCTTAGGCGCATTTTTCACGTCTCATTCTGTTCTTTATTGAGTCTGCACGCATGATGAAACGCTTTTTGATCTATTTAACGCTGAGCACTTTCTTAATTCTACCTCTACAACTCTACGTTATGCCCCTCCTAGCTTCATTTGACATTAATTACCTCAACATAACACTACGTCAGCTCCTTGTTACAGCAGTTGTTCCCTCAGTTCGTGTAGCACGTTCGTCTGCGCGGGTCATCCTATCCTATTAAATTCAGTGCTCTAGTACTCGTTCGTTATAGAATACTTCTTTCGGACAACGCGTTATCGCCTCTGATGATTCTTTTAGCTTGTTTCTGGTGGATTGAGTTCACTTGGTCTTCCGATAAAAAAATTTGTATCTATGTGATGTACCATATGTGTTCTTTTTACGTTTTTTATTAAACAATTTTCAGGTTATTAATAAAATGTCGGTGTTGAAGACCGTTGAACCCTGTGCCTCATGACGGTAACCGCAGGACTCAGTTTTCCACTTTGGGATGAAACCTGAGAGTTTGGGGTGATTTAACTCCTAGAGAAAGAAGGTGAATAATATAGAAAAATCTCGAGCAATCTGTAGCATCTGCGAAACGGTATTCAATGATATGAAAACCATGCTACACCAATTTTTCATTACTCCCCAATAAGTTTGTGCCAAGTGACATTTATTCCAATTTTATATACGACTGCTAACCTGCATGCCACTTAACGAAGACTATTTTTATTGTGTCATTCATTTACTGATTAATCGAGGTTAAAATGTTATTCGTCATATCACGTGAGAGCATTTTATCTTGTATCGAAACTTATTTCTAGGCTCAACAAATGTTGCCTCGGTAGCCTCAAATTTTGGTACTAAAAATGAACATGTATTTTCATCGGCAGAAAATAACACATGTTAGGGCAACCCAGTACTATTTTGAGGTATTAATAACTTTTTATTAAATTCCCCTGCCTATAGTATGTAAGTTTGAAGGGGCAATGGAATCCCCCAAATCATTTACGGAACCGGAATTCATTAACAAACTCCGAAAGCGTCTTACTCTGATGAGGCGTGATCCCTGTGTACCTCCTTTTCCGAATGGATGTGAATTTGTTTGTGGAATACTTCTTTCGATATTTTTCGCTACTGCGCACTACATATTTTGAATAAAATGTTTCAAGCTACTGGTCGTCAAAAGCTGTCGCTGACGAGGCCTGTTAGTTTTGTCTTTTTGTCGGACTAAAGTTCGACAGCATTGTGATGATTTCACCGACACACTGGCATTTCGAGCACTTCTTCCGCAGAAAGACCGTGGTGCTCGTAACAATCGAGGACAGCAGAAATATCTTTGTTGTGAGGCTCAAAACAAGCTTTGAAGCAACGCGAAAGGAGAGCCGCGCTCTTCTGTCCCGTCAATACAATGCTGCGCCAGGGCTCGCTCGCGCCACGGAATTTTTCAGTGGCGCTTTGTGGCGCTCCGTTGACTCTGAGATAAAAGAAAAATGCGATTTTCATACTCGTGGCTGTAGAGACGTCGAGCGTCTTTGTACCTTACAGTTCGACAGAGCTACCGGCATGTTATCGTACCTGATATTCATCTTTTCTGAGATTATGTTGCGACAATTTGGAGGCTGAGATGAATATTATTGAAATAATTTAGATGACATGGGAGATCGTAAAGGGAATGTTGCATGGCTTCACAAAATTATGAAAGTCTGGTCGAATGGAACAGTGGGGAAGAACGTTGGCCAGTTTTTTAATTTCTAGGTATGGAAATGAAGAATAAGGAAATGTAGTAAGTGACTGGATTTTGGGTTGAAACTCTTAAAATATTGAATTAAAATTGTATTGATATTCAGGGTATATTGAATTTTAACGAATGTTAAAGTTCTCAATCTTGAAATTCGGAATGTTGGAATTCTGAGTGGCTGAGTGCTCAGAAAGTTCTGAAGGATTTAGAAACAATGCACCAATAGCAGAGCTTGAGACAAGTGACTGCGTCCAAGGCTTGAGTTTTCTCGAACATTAGCGCGTGTGGCTGCTCAGTATTGGGCTCACAACATTTTTAGTCGTGGGTATGTTTTCTGGATATCACCATTCGTTGAGCTTTTTACTACTTTACATTAAATTGCGTACTCTATTTTTATGACAGTGCCCCAGTTCTGTCAACTTGGTCTTATGCGTTTCCACATTCCCGAGGCACGTTCGACCGACGGGCGATATGGAATTAGCTTCTCGTCGCTCTCTCCCTCTCTCAGTGAACAAAAAAGCTGCGCACAAATTTCATCAAAGTCCGCTTTAGGTTTCCTAGTCTTTGAAATACACCGCGAACTGCAAAGCTTCCAGTGCTTCAGTGATTGATTTTCGCCCGCAGGTCTCATTATTCGGTCACTCTGCGGCTGCGGATCGTCTGACCTGAATGGGGGGCTCAGCTTAGGCTTTTCCTCAGCAGCCCGTGTGTTGGGGAGCGCCTCTGCTCGTGACAATATGATATCGCACCTTTGTTTGGGCTAATGCTAAAGTACAGGGATGCTGAGGTTGTGTGCGGGCATTCAAGTCTTTCAAATTCCCAAATGTTTAAGTTTGTATCATGTTTTGTATGTGTAGAACAACGACAGAACAATATTTTATGTCTTTCCTCACAAATTTTAACCAGTCTATTGAAATTTAATGCCGTGGTTGTCTCCTATGGAATATACAAATGGATTGTGGTAGAATATGTAAAATAATGCGTCATTTCGTTCCATGGAATAAATTTATCTTTTATAGCGTACCATATTTCTTTACCTAAAAATTGAAATATTATGAGCCATATTTACAATTTTTTAATAAATAAATTGTTTGAAGGCTATCGGAGGTTTGCGCATTTGTTATTATCGCTTGGACAACTTCTCACAGCTTCGTCTATCCAGTGAAGCCTTTTTGAAAACTTCGTTCAAACTGCGCCGTGGCTGCGAACTGCGTCAATAAGGCCGCGTGAGTTCAGGGCTAGATTTCCTATTGACTTGCCTGACATAGCTGCTCCTCAGGAAGTGCTCGGAGAGCGACCTTCGATTGGTTACCGTCGGCAAATTTGCCGTTATTTCCGTCTCGATTCCGACCGTATACCAATTCAGCAGAATTTTATTCATCTTTTTCGAAATAAGCTGTGAGTGAAAACTGGCTTTCATTGTGACATTTTGCGATACTTTCCTCTTTCAGGGGGCCCACGTGCATGGTAAGTATGTCCCGCACGTGCATCTTTTAAATTATTTCTTTATATGCTATTTGAATAATTTGGTAACTCTTTCAGTATCATCATCCCACTTCTAAATTCAACTTGTAAATACCTGTGAAATCAAACGTTTTTTTAATCTACAATGTGAGACGTCTTTTTTTACATTATTCTGCGTACTTCCCCTCATTAGCAGTCATTTTACGGCGTTAGAAATTCATCGTCACCTTTTTGATTCGAGGTTTGTAGAGTCTTCCTGTGAAGTCAAAATACAATCGTTATTCATTCAGAGATGTCCTTAATCACTCTACTCCACCAAAGAAGCTTTGATGAATATTTCTTTCCATAATCGCTCCATTTTTGTCGTTTAGGTACTGAGTTAGACTTTTTATCGTGAATGTTTATTTAAATCCTTTGACGAATTACCAACTCTTACTGCAACTTCTTTCAGTTAAATTAACAGAAGATTATGCTAATCGTAATCTGTACCTAAGCTACTGTTTTGTAGAAACGTAAATTTTAGTATTGAGAGATTAACTAACGAATTTCGTTCCGAGGAGTATGCTTGGAAGCAGTCTCTCAGATTAATACAAATGAATGTAAAGTTTGTCAGGGTATTGTGGATGTTTACCCGTGTACTCTTGGAAACGAGAGGAAAAGATTTAAAAAAAGAATTAATAGTGTAAAATCTTGTTTACCGTAAAATTTTAGAATGCGCAGTTTTTAAAGATATATTATTTTTACCCAGCAAAAGGATGAAAAGTCATCGAGAGACGTGTAAATAGAGAATTAGTTTGGTAAAATGCGATTACAGAGCGCTTGCATGGTCAAACTTCCGTACGTTTGTGGACTGAGGTCGAGTAGTAGATAAGATTAGATTAAATGAAGGTGTTCGAGAAGAAAATCTTTAAGACATAGTTAGAACTACCGGTTCATTGTCCATTAGAACTATATATGGTGTGTTGAAGTCTTTTAAACTGACTAAGAGTTTTAATGAATCAATAAAATAATAATTGTGAAGAATTTTAAAATAAAATGAAGTCATGTATTTGGAAGGCTCTACGTGTGCTCTGCGGACTTGAATGCGTTAGTGTGCGTGCGGGAATACTTGACAGAATACTGGTTGCTTTTTGTCGTGAGTCTTAGTCTTGTCTTTGTCTCGTTTTGAGTTTTAGGACTGGCTTTTGTCGTGAGTCTTAGTCTTGTCTGTGTCTCGTCATGAGTTTTAGGACTGGCTTTTGTCGTGAGTCTTAGTATTGTCTTTGTCTCCTCTTGAGTTTTAGGGCTGGCTTTTGTCGTGAGTCTTATCCTTGTCTTTGTCTCGTCTTGAGTCTTAGGACTCGTTTTTGTCGTGAGTCTTAGTATTGTCTTTGTCTCGTTTGGAGTGTTAGGACTAGCTTTTGTCTTGAGTCTTGGTCTTATCTTTGTCTCGTCTTGTGTCTTGGTCTCGTCTTTGTCTCGTCTTGAGTCTTAGGACTGGCTTTTGTCTTGAGTCTTAGTCGTCTTTGTCTCGTCTTGAGTCTTAGGACTGGCTTTTTACAGGAGGCGGCAAAATGACTTGACATGACTTTTGGTGTTGTCAAAGTGAAAGGAAAAAAGAATGGGCAGAAGTGTTTTTATTTTCTTGATGCACATATATATTGGAATTGTGCCTTATTTATTTTGGGCTAAAAATACTTCTGTACATTCTTTAATTTTGTTTGCTCTTCAGCCAACACATATATTTCCCTTCGTCCTGTGCGGGTAATGAAGGTTGGAGTGGATCACGAGAAACGACTCTGAAGCTGAGGCAAGTGCGAAAACGACTCTGAGCGAAAATTGCCGAAATTTATGGTTCGTTGGTGAACGCTTCTCGAATCTTCTTAAATACTCTACCCGTCATGGGTAAGCCCAGTTTTCCGACACCCAGTCCAATTCTTCTGGCTGTAGCATCTATACCTGTCTAAATTTATTTATAATTTTAACCTCAGGTATCGCCGCTGGATAGTCGGTTATCGACGCGGTGGCGAAAAATTTACACCGGGTATTGGGGATGGTGTCGATGTATATCATGACTATAAACGTACGTCAGACACTTGTTTTGACCCAATCAGCTCTTTCTTATCATGCTGAAAACGCAGCTAGGACTGAGGTGCAGGTCGCTGTAGAGTCCCGCATGTCTGCTGGCGCCAAATCTGGCCTGCAAGGTTGCTCCCTGAGGTAGGGCGGGCTGAGAGCGGAGGTAGCCCGGGACACGTGACTGCCCAGCCTCCGCTCTAATTGAAGTTGATGTCCTTCATCAGCCACCGCTGCAATTAACGCAGGGAAGCCATCAGTCTCTGACAATCTTCCACTTTGGACAATGAGATCCAATTGATGATATCGGTGCTGATCAATTACCCAAATGTCGAAAGCCCCGCTTCGAAGGTTAACATGAAGTGAACGATCGAATTTCAGTGATTTCGTCGAAACTGTGATACCAGACGTGGTCTGACAAACAGTTTGGACCATTACGCGAGATCTGGAAAAGTACTGGAAATAGATATTACTCTCGGAATTTGAAACGTGATGTTATTAGGATGGCTAATCTTACGATTACCTCATGCTCAAAGCTACGGATAATGTGCTCTGATTGGTTTGTTCGGTACTGAAGTTTATTTTTCGTGATTGAAGGCTTTTGGAGCGCTTGAAATATCGTCATTTTTGATAAAGTTTTCTCAACAATGAGAGCCAGGATGTCGTCAGTTGGATCCTATTTCATTTCCTAGCATTGAAGTTCAAAAGCTGGCATTTGCCACCATTTTTGAGCATCGCGCGCTCGGAAACAATTTCATCGAACCATGGACCAGATGAAGTTATACCTTCCTGGTGAGGGAATGTGGATGATTAAATTCGGTTAGAGACTCGTAACACCCTCGGGACCGAAGGCATTTTGCGTTATTTAACGAAGCAGACACGTTTGCTGCGGCTCACGGGGTTGTATTCAGTCGTCGCCCAAACTCTCAGACGACCGCGGAAATTCATTAATTTCGTATTGAAATTCCACAAAAGACCGTCAATAATTGTAGATGCCATTTTACTGTAGCACACATTATACGCTAGAATTGGATGGGCATCCAAGTGAACAAAATAGAAACGGAAAATATTTTAATATCAAACAACTGATGAACGAATTGAAATTGGAATGGGCATAAAGTGTTCCATAGCATTTAGGATCAGTTTTATCGAAGCAAGTTCTACCGATTTGAAACTTCGATATTTTGAAATTTCGGTGGATGGTTCATTCGACCCATCCGTCGTTCTAGTGTTAGACGCATACACTCAGCGGGACGCGTACTCTGTTAAGAGCAAGTCTATGAGGTGAACTCCACGTTTGGAATGTGTGAAAATGATGATTAATACTCGGACATGGTGATTATGGCTCAATTTCGAGAACATTTGGTTCTCCTCGTGCCTAATTCGGACCAGACTCAAGCGGCAGGAGAGCTAATTAAGATGTACTGCAGGTGTAATTAAGCCTCCGCAGTACAGCAGAGTTTCTGGGGAAGTACTCGAATTAATATAGAAGTTAATCAAGGCATTTATCAATAAAGACTTGTTAAGGTGCATTTATGCTCAGCGTGGGATTGTGCCCCTCTACTTTTCTTTTTAAGATATTGTGAGCTTATAAAGAAACTACCAAATATTTAACGTACGAAAGCAGAATACTAAGTTGAATTTTACTTCTATCAAATAATCGAATTTGCATTCGTGAAAATTATTTATTATAAAATTTTATGTACTGCGGAATGTACATAGAATTACGATGAAGAATGTGAGACATAGGCCGTCGTGGCGGAGGAAATTATTTTAGTAGAAGTCGGGATATTAAATCGTGTGTCATAATTGTGCACGAAGCAGCCTGAATGTGTACGTCAACTTTCCACAATGTATATGAAAAATGTATAGAACTACTTAAGAGTCAATTGAGGGTTTCATCCATGCACGAGCGCGATTAAAATAACTTCCCGAAATGCGATTGCGAAACAATCGTTCATTGCAGGTTCAAGAGATCCATCACGCCGAATGAATGGTGGTTCCGGAGACCGTAGTATTTCTTTTGATAAAATAGCGAATTAAAATTCACAGTTCAATTTAAAACTTCCAACGTTTGGAGTTGTAACTCACTTGGTAAACTAAGATTATTTCGGTGGGAAGCAAATATCGTGTGAGCTTAGCCATGTCCGAGTTAACTAAACATATATCTTCACCATGGTGATTCTGACTCGTTATTCTAAATGTTTCTAGGGTGCAGGTTTCAAATTGGTAAATCTTTAACCTATCTTCCTTCACATAATTACTTTAGTTACGCGAAGATTTTAAACACTTGTTGTAAGAGGTTGTCCGCAAGTTCTGAGCGATTTTTGTTGAAAAAATTAATCAATAACTGTATTCTCTGAGGCGTGAAAATGTCGTGCAAGTTCTGCATTTGGGACTTAAGGGTATTCATTCATTTGTGTCACCAAATGTTATTTTCCGATTGGAGGGTCTCCCGCTGCGATGGTTTTCTTCCAAGCTAAACTTTCCTGTTCAAGTTAGAGACGATACCTTTAAAACTGTTGATTCATCCTCAGCAACATCATCACACACTTCCCAAATGATTTTGCTAGTCGTTCCAGCATTGAAAACCTTTGTCAAAAAAAAATGCATTACCACTCGAATATGCAATTATTTCTTAATCATTTTCAATGTCAATAAATAGTATCTGAAATGAATCAAATTCGGTCATAAGCGAAAAAGACGTGTATATCACGGGCTAAAGTCTTATCTGCGATCGAAGTAGACCCAGTAATGGTTTGTTAGAGGACTCAATAATCACTTCGTTTAAAATCGCTCATTATTGTAAGCACACCCTAATGTGCTTGAAATATTTCTCGGAAAGTGCTCGAGTCGCTTCGCGGCTCGAGAGAAGAGCACTGAAAGAAATTTTTCATCGATAAAATGTGGGAAACTTGTCGCGTCTATTTGTTCTGCTACCCTCTATTTGCTCTCCAAAATCCTCGTTGTACGTATTTAGCGTAACTTCGCATCAGTCTGACTTAACAATTCTGCGCGAGGAACCACGCACACAGGAAAAAAACAGGCTGTGCCTACAATGTTGAGTTTTGTAATGCTGGGTTTTATTACCTGAGATTTGGCTACAGTTGTATCGGAGGGCATTAAGCGAGTCATCTTGACTCTCTATCGGAAATTTGGGTTCAAGCGATTCTCAAAAGGGAATGAATTTTGGGAGAAGCGAAAACTCGGCGAGTGAGTCAACTGGACCCAATTTTCTGTTCAGTGCAGGCTCTGCAAGGCCCGTCGCAGGGGTCTCACGATGCGAGATCTCTTCACAGAATCTTTGTTCTCTCTTCTTCGATGCGCATCTTCGGACAGAAGTCTTTAGCTTCTGGAGTTAAGAAAAAGCAATCCTAAGCATTATTTCAAATGCCTTCTTATGTATAAATGTAGTGCTGCCATCGATCACCAGTTCTGCCCCCATGAAGTTTCTCCCGCCTGTCTCTCGTACGAGTCGACAGTACTTATGGTACCTCGCCACTCACTCATACGCCAAGCATTACCATCGTGTTCAGGATTTGGGAGCAGTGTACCCACGCTCATTCGTTCGTTCTCAGTACCCTCACCCACACAAACCACACTATTTGATATAGAACCCACAGGGTGCAGCTTCCCTACCAGAGCTGATTTTCAAATCTATCATGTATCATCCATTGTAATGTACACGCTTTGCCTCATTCTCTTCGTTTTCGAGCAATTCACTCTTCGGAAGGTAAAGTTGCATAAACTTCATATAACTCAATTTTCACATCTTTAGCGCTATCTTTCCTTTGTCTTTTCTAACTCTTCATTCTTACCTCACTGTTTCTAAATGCAGTGAATGCTGTAACTAAACACACGTTGTGCATATATTTTCTGTTTTCTACTGTCCATAATATGGGGTCTTTTCTCTTTCAGAACGACATAGTCTGCATCATTGAAGCGTTGCAATATACGTATTTCACTATTATACTATTACTTCTATATGCTACTACTTTAACTTCAGTTTAACGTTTATGCGTCTAGGTAAATTCTCTCATAGAAAGCCATTCCAAAGTCCACTTCATGCGAGTTTGCTGCAAAACGCTTTGTGTTCAGATTTGTTGCTATGCGCGCCCGCTCCTCGCTGTTCCAACTCTTGTCTTTGAGCAACTTGCCGCTTCCTAATGTTCCCTATTTCTACGATCAAACCATTTTTACGTTTTTTTAATGATTGGCTAGCATTTCTACTGAGACTTAAAAATCGTAGAGTTTTTCTTTAACCTGGTACCAGTGCGCTTTCGAAACGCAATGTTCATTTTTGAGAATGCTCAGAAATAGAGTTACAACAACTTGCGTTTGAAGACAATGAGCTCCGTGCATGCCAGAAATAATAAAATGCAGCTGTTAGATTTTCTCGACGTTATTCATTTTTAAATTTATGACTTCGACACATTGTTACCTTACAAAGAAATCGTAGAAAATTTATTCTTCATCACAAATTTCTCAGTATTTATAACCTTGAATGTAGCTGAAATTTTTGTTGTATACAATTGCAAATATTCCTCGTAGTCACTTGAAGTTCCTGAAAGCTCAGTTTCCAAGTTAATGAAAATTGGAAAGTTCACGTCCCGTTTTTCTTTGGTGCAGCACGTGAATTGTTGAGGAAACCTTTCCATTTAGAGTTACTTTGAGTTTTTCATCATTTGTACAAATAAAAGTGTATTTATGGAGGCGTATTTTTTTAAAGATTCGAACAGCGCTCTAGTAAATAAATAAAAATCTAGAATTGAGAGTTGTGTTGGTTCGAAAACCAAGAATTAGCTTAGTTTTCGAGCAATACGAATTTGGCGTGAATCAGGACCAGGCTTTCTCCAAGCCGTGAAACTTGAGATCGACACAACTGTGGTTGGATTTTACATAACTGGGTAATTTGCAAACAATCACAATGAAAATTATTCATTTTTTGATAAAATTATTCATTTATGAACTATAACATGCTAGGGCATGATAAGATTGAGCACAGCACGCGACGCTTGCGCTCATGTAGCGCTGAAAACAGTATCAGTTTTGTCTCATGAACTCTTATGCGCATTTTTACGAAGTCGAGTTTTAATTAGATATTTTTAA
Source organism: Orchestia grillus (assembly GCA_014899125.1). Lineage (NCBI taxonomy): Eukaryota > Metazoa > Arthropoda > Malacostraca > Amphipoda > Talitridae > Orchestia > Orchestia grillus. The sequence goes on from VOMN01091661.1 coordinate 13,524, forward strand.
ATTATTAGATTGCCTGCAAGCAGAGGGATGGTATAAGACTTAACAAACTTCCGATATCATTTCCTGTTTACATTTTTCCTGAAATATAATTCAGGACTCTGGATAAACGTTAAATTATGCGCATTGAAGTTTGCACTATTCATAAAATTATGTTTATAGAATGGACGGTACTGGCATCACCTGTGGATTCCCACTTGTAGCTTGGACGTCCGGCATTCCAGCGACAGTCACTGAACTATCAGAGTAAATAACAACAGTATTAATAACACCACTTTATTTAGAAAGTGCCTGTAAATGAACACAAACACACACAGGCTTATATGTGTAAAGTAGTGTTAAACATATCGAAAGGAGCTCTGGTTCAGTGGAGTGCTTGGTTGCGATTTGGTCTGCTCGGTGTGAGGCGCGGCCTGCCGCTTTACGTGGCCCTGACTGCGGTGGCTATTCAGCAGTTGTGTTGACGTCTCACTCATTAGCGAAAAGAATGCATAATGAATTCGGAATAAGAGTTACGACACGAAATTACTCCATTCGGAGACGTCCAATCCAATGTTTCATTGTATGAAGATCACGATAGTAAAGTTGTGGTGTTACGCTTTAGCGAGAATATTTCCTAAGGACTCAGTGGAAAAGTTGCGACACAAAATTACTCCATTCGGATGACTTCCAGTCCAATGTTCTGTTTCATTGCAAGGAGACCACGCTGGGAAAGTTGTTGTGTTACACTTTAGCGAGAATAATTCTTGAGGATTCAGTGGAAAAGTTGCGAGTAGAATGCAGAGGCTGAGCGTCGTGGTGCCCTTGGATGGTGCTGCCAGATAAGCTCCTGTGTCAGAGGTATTGTATACAATATATGAATGCCGCCTGAGTCCCGTATGAGTTCCCACAATCGCGATGGTGGACTTTTTTGCTCTTGGATTCGTTCCAGCTATCGGTCCATACCCAGTAAACTTTTTCTCCGCCCTGCCTGTAATCCATTGTACGGTGACGACAACTGTGCTTTGGCGGCCAAAATTATTGATACGTAAGGGCGCCTTGGCAAAAGTTGAATTCGGTAGTCTCTTCCGAGGAACGGTCAGAATTTACCAGTTGCTTGAATTAACAGAACGGCATTATAGGCGTCTTGTCGCGCTGCAGGCACCACTCGCTTCAAAAGACCGGCTGATACCAAGATAAAATGACGCCTTTCTACTGTCTGTATTTTCAGAATTTGCAATTCAACTGAAAAATGTACATAATTCTTTTCATTTAGGTAACAATGAAATTGTTCATGTAATTTTTTAACATAATTCTCGAGCAAGAATTCGTGACTTCATCGTGTTGAGGTACAATTAAATGCCCTGTTCCCTTGCAAGAAGATCGTTAGACAAAATTAGTTCGACTTACTGAACTTTAACGAACTTGCCGTCGTACTTGAAACCAATAGACGCCGTTGAGCTCCTAAGCATTCATCTTTTCATCAGTGGGCACCATTGGTGCAGGGTAGGATGATCAGATTAAAATCGAGTCTTGATGTCGTTAGCGGCCACTTTCAGGTCCCAAATTGGCCTGTAGTTCAAGGACGCTTCTAAGCCAATTTTGAGCGGCGCAACTTATGTCCTAAAGATGCTTCATGGACCGCAACTTACTAACTTTAAGTGACTTGTCTGCAATTTAGTCCGACGGCAAACGCTCGTTCTCCCTGGTTCAGGGTAACTGCCTTGCGAGTGGGCAGTGTGTCAAGTAACATCATTTCGCCGCGTGGTAGTTTAGCACTCGATTGACGAGTTGAACGGAAACGGAGAACTGCTGTGTAAGTTTGAAATGTATTTTTAATAAAATGTAACTCTAGCACTGCTTTGCCTATTATTTTAGTTTTTTATTTTCAATTTCAGTTTAACAGGAAAGGTTATGGATTTTTTGTTGCTTGTGTGTTGGAAAATTGTGTTGAAGTCGCTTAAATTAACTTAATGCCTGAAAGTACAACCCATTTTGATCAATTTAGGTTCATTTCACTTGGATTTTTCGCTTTTAAGTTCAAGTCTGTTTCTCGAGTGCCATTCCTAAGTTTGTTCACGAATTGTTTCAAGCGTTATTCCCATAATAAAAGCATTAATTGTTTCTTTGCTCAAATTTAGATTCCGTATCATTTGAACTTAAATTTTAGTCTGGCATTCTTTTTATGTTTTACTGTTCGAATGACACTCCATTTGAATTGTTTTGTGCTTGCTGTAGTTACTTAGTTACATTATCTAATGGCGGTATTGCATTATAATTCATCTTATTTCGAACGCTAATCTTATTAAGTGATTCACACTCATTAATTAAGCCTAATTATTGTTGTATCATCCATTATTTGACCGTATTCACTAAAGATTACTTAGAAAATGATTAAATTCGAGTTGAAAGTTTTGTTACTGAATAGCAGATATTCACTTCATTCACTCTAATTGTCCACGATACTTGAAAGACTTCAAATATTAAATACTTTCATGAAAACTCAAGCTGCATTATGAGAAACATTTCAGCATTTAAAAGGCTCTTTTAAAATATAACTTGGAGAAATTCTCGGATCTATTTTGCTGCTGCGTTGTATTTTCACGCGTCTAAAATAACGTTGAGTGCGGAGACGGTCCAGGCCGCAATCCCGGACACGAGTCCGGCGCTTGAGCTCCTGGGAAAATACTTCAAAAATCGGCGCTGCACCTGCACGATCAGGGTGTGCAGTTCCCCAGACGGCATTGGCACATCGGCCAACGGTATCGACTGATGAAAAAATGATAGGTGAGATGAAAAACAATGTAAAAGGAAGTGAAATATTTGCATGGAGTTCAGAGTGTTCGTCGAACGTAACTTCGCCTTAGATCTTACGGACATGAAACTTTTTTTAATCCCAGATGTTAGTGTATCATGGTAAGGCGCATTTTTTGAAGTACTAAGGAAGCAAAATCTGATCGTGGGAATATGTATGTAGTGTTGGCCCTACAGCTTAATTTAATTAATCCCGCGAAGGAAAAAAAAGTTGAAAACAATGTTGCATTCATCGCGGAATCGAACTTAGCATTAAAAGTATGCGAAAAATCTATGTGAAGTCGTCTTTTATTTCATCATGGTTCTAAAATAACATCCGACTATATTAGAGAGCAATGATGCACAGATCAGGTACATGTACACCCAAGGAAAGAGTACAGAGTTATTGCGCGCAATATGCAAGCGTCCCGGCGAAGAAACGAACTGTCACGAAAGTACGTGACGAATTATTCTGAACAATAGAACTGAAAATTAAGTGAAGAAGTTTCCAAGACGAGGACCGTGATGCTCATGATCGAAGCTCAGGCTTGCTCTCCAATTAAGGAACAATTTCCTAAGTCCTTTGAGCGCTAAAGTTTGGGACGACTGGGTCAAGTTTGAGCAAGTGTTCAATTGCTAATGATGACACTGTCGTATGGAGTGGCATGTAAATTATCTGCTCACGATATTCATGGAGTCTGAAGACCAGTGAATTATTTAGATTAATGCGCGCCAGGGCATTAATTTAAATCAGTGCCATTTCAGGTAACCAGTGCAGCGACAGCGTCAGTCCGAGCACGAGCGAGATGGGGAGATGGGGCCGCACTCGGGGATTGCGCTGCGCTTCTAGACGCATTCAACTGAACGCATTATCTATGCCATGATAGATGGCAATTTCACTTATTTAGCACGTTTGCTAAAAGTTATCAATTTCATTGACATTTTGTGGTGACGGAAAAGTCTCGAAACTACACAGTAAAACTACGAACGGATGATCAGCTACTTACTACAGAACCAAATGCTGCTGTAAAAACCGTTTTTTCTTCCCACGTCACAAACCCCCCCGAACGATCGGCTGCAACACCCAGGAACCAACGAAGTGAACCGAACTGTGGAACGAAGCCAACCGAACTGTGGAACGCCGTGAACCGAACTGTGGAACGAAGTGAACCGAACTGTGGAACTAAGTGAACCAAACTGTTGGACTAAGTGAACCGAACTGTGGAACTAAGTGAACCGAACTGTGGAACGCCGTGAACTGATCTGTGGAACGAAGTGAACCGAACTGTGGAACTAAGTGAACCAAACTGTGGAACGCCGTGAACCGAACTGTGGAACGAAGTGAACCGAACTGTGGAACTAAGTGAACCAAACTGTGGGACTAAGTGAACCGAACTGTGGAACTAAGTGAACCGAACTGTGGAACTAAGTGAACCGAACTGTGGAACGAAGTGAACCAAACTGTGGAACGCCGTGAACCGAACTGTGGGACTAAGTGAACCAAACTGTGGAACTAAGTGAACCGAACTGTGGAACGAAGTGAACCGAGCTGTGGAACGAAGTGAACCAAACTGTGGAACGAAGTGAACCGAACTGTGGAACGAAGTGAACCGAACTGTGAAACGAAGTGAACCAAACTGTGGAACGCCGCCGTGAACCGAGCTGTGGAACGAAGGGAACCGAACTGTGGAACCAACGAAGTGGACCGAAATCTAACGTGAGAGCATCGCGAGCCTAGTGCTGCTTTCATGTGACCATATCAGAAGATCTCTTTGGGAGGCTATGTAGTACACAACCTCGAGAGGGGTAGCGAAGGGGAGAGCTTGATTGCAATGTTTAACTCCATCCCAGAGCTAACTTCAGCGTACTTCTATTTATTGAACTTTTTCACATCAAGTTAATGATGGTGAGCTCTTTTTTAAATGTGTTTTTGTACCTCTACTAAAGAAAATAATCTTGCTTTAATTCACTGCAGGTAGGTTTAATTTTGTCTTATTCCTATATTTTTCTCAGTTTGTTAAATAAACTAATTCAAAAGCGTGCAGCACGAACTACAGGAATTTCCGGTCTCGTCATCAAAATTGGTACACGGGCCCAATTTTCGCAATAAGTAAATTAACGCTCGTCCTAAGCTAGTCTAACGAGGTCGAAATTTCTTAGTGCACGCTATCTCATTTGTGTTCGCGACCTGAACGTCTGAAAACCTCTGACAGTAAAAACGAAAATCGTGAAAGTTGCGTCCAGGAGACTAAGGCGATCAAGTTAGGCGGACTTTGAGAGCTCCTCATGAAATGCAAAACTTAACTCAGGCTTGCTCCTGAGGCAGGGACCAGGAAGATATTTCGAGGAATCATTAATTAGTCTTTGTTTTCCGTCCTGCTAATCCCTCTCAATTCCTCGTCGGGGAAATCTATCGAGACTTGATCAGAACTCCGTCAGGTGCTTGTACAAAAAAAAACTCGTAACTTATACACAGACATGCGTTCACCTTAACAGGTGAAATCCCTCTGCGCTTCATTTTGAGCTCAATTTGTTTTCTACGTCGTCGTAACACACTAGAACTGACACACGTCGTCAGCTCAGACAAAATCATCCTCCTTTATGAATTTGCGGTAAGATATCAGTGCAATTTGATTCGGTGGTTACGCGAGGTAATTGAAATTGAAGTCCACTAACTGAAGTTACTTTTTTGCTCCTGTACTAAATGAGTTTGTTTGTCTATGTATGCATAGTGGGGATATTTTTTATTGTACAGTGCGTTACAACACCAATCTTCTTGATGCTAAGAGTTTCAGTTTACGTTAGCAGTTCCTGGGGACCCATAGCGTTCTTCAGAGACGCCATGCAGCCCTCTACCGTTGACTCAGCGACGCTAGTCATGGTTTTGTTGGTAGGTGTGTGGTTGGAGTAAATGTGGTAATAGGTGGTTGTGTGGTTGGAGTAAATGTGGTAGTAGGTGGTTGTATGGTTGGAGTAAATGTGACGTTTCTACATTTTTCTCCTTCGTGAAACGCTGAAAGATGGGTTGTTTTATAAATGTCCTGCTCGAACCCAGTCACATCGACCAGACAACGCCTTTTAAAAAAACTTTGAACATTTGAATGAAGCTCCACCGGACGATTTCCATACCTTAATATTTTAACTGTTTATTTTGCTAGATTAGTGCAAGCCAATTGTGTGTTTAACGTAGACGATGCAATTTTAAACAAAAGACCGAGGTAAAAGTCGCAGTTTGCACAGCATTCCGCCGCCAACGAAGGCATTACACAGTACTTTTAATCCCGACTCGAATGTGAAATTTAAAAAGAATTGTAGTTCCTAAACCTACGTCAAGTTCAAAGTGTGACTTTTCGTTGGTGTATACATGAATTTACAGAAATTTCTAGAGAAAAAATATCAATAATTAAAAAAAATTATCTTATTTTTGTGAGGTAATTTAACGTTGACTTTACATTCCCGTGTATAAAATGCAAACAATCCGCGGCATGGTCATTCGACACTCCAGAAAATTCCAATTGTTATGAATCGGGTCAGGTGTTATGAAAACATCAACACCCTACAGCGCTCTAGACCTACAAAGTGGAGTCGGACGCCGCTGTCAAGTTGGCGTGCGCAGCACACGGCGCTCAAAGGCCACTCCATCACTGAAGACCTCCGCGTTGTGTACACGGTCCTCAGCGCCGCCAGCTTGCGCTGTTTACTGGGCGCACAAACACGGTCGCAGGATAGGCGACTTCCCTGCGCGCTTTTTTAGTTCACATCGTTGGCTATTGTTGTCTCTGATAGCTTTGGCCGTCGCACTCGTGTGATCTCTCGCGTCTGATGACGTGGTAAAGCAAAGTTTTACTTTCGAATGCGTATTTATGGTGTTGTGTGCCTCTTCGTTTGATGGATATTTCGTTGAATTATTTAGTG
>VOMN01091663.1:0-10002 GCA_014899125.1 Orchestia grillus
GACCTCTTTACTGAGAAAAAACATTTAAAAATAAAGATGACAGTTTGCAAATGCAAATTGAAAGAACGATGATGATTTTTTCAACCAGATTTTGTGATCTGATGCAAGCATGATAGAGCTTTAGGAGACCATAATGATGTTCCTCATGTTTGGAGAAGAGCTGGAACAGCCTACATTCAGAAGAACACCCAGCCAAATGTTGAACATGGGGGTCGGAGCCTAATGGTATAGGGCTGTTTTGCATTTAATGGCACACGACAATCTGAAATTATTGAAGGAACCATGGATAAAGTTCAATATTTTAGAAGCTAATTATCAAAAATCTGTCACACATCCACGCAAGACGAATGACCATCCACAATGAATTGAAGGGGTTAGCCAAATAAAAAAGGGCCGAGATTTTACTCAAATCTTGCCAGAATTTGGTAAAAACTTACAGGAACCGCCAATGAGTTGAAATTATAGCTCCCGATATCAACAAATAAAACATAAATAATGAGAGCGTAAAACTTCCGTGTGAATTTTCAATGAAGATAGTGCCAGCAAAGACTATTAATAAATAATTGAAAAACAAAGCTCAATACAGCCCGGGAAATATGAAACAACTCTTGACTGCTGTAACACGAAAGGTGAACGAAAAACAAACGCAACAAAGAGCCATATCTCAACACAACGCGCACAGCAGGTGTAATAACACGAAAGAGATTAGAATTGACGATACCACCAGGAAAGACCTACGCTAAGTGAAGTGTTAATGGTCACCGCCCAGGTGGCGGCTTGCAGTCACAGTCTGTGTGGTTGACAGCGATCGTGTGAATGCAACAACCACGGCGTCCACATATGTCGACAATGACTGTTGTGCGGCACGTTAAGGTGGACAGGGGACCACATTGTAAATTAGAGCAGCACAACACCTGTCAGCCAGCCACGTGGCCAGCATGAAGGAGTCGTTCAGGAGACACGCCCGCACCCGCTGCTGGCCCGAGTAGTCGTCCTGCGACAGCTCCACAAGGTCCCCCTCGTACACCAGCCACCTCTGTTGCTCCTCCAACACGTGCTGATTGTGCACGAAATATTCAACGTATTGTGTTAGGCATCACCCTCCCAGAGAAGTTGCTCAACACGTTCCCGGTGACAAGGCAATTTTTCTAGGGTAAAATAAATCACCGGTAAAATAACCCACGTCGATGATGCGTGTCAACTCTACAATACAGGATGATTCACAAGAGAAGAAAACCTATGTACAAATAATTATTGCTTTTCACCTAAGGCGTTACTTACAAACAAGGCAAGGTGTATCCATAATACTGACACAGCTGGTTGCCTTTAGTTTACACCACACTATTATATATATAATAATACACAATTTGTTTGTTGCTTGGTTATTGCTTGGTCCTTGTCATAATTTCATAGACGCAATTTATTCAAGAAAATAGGCGACTTTCAGGGTTCATATACAGAGCTAATTTTAAATTTCTTCAGCTGGATCAATAGTTTCTTCACACAAGCTAAAACTCAATTTAATAGAGTCTTATTAAAACTTACTGGATTCTTTCCCTTGAAGACGCTCTTCGCAAAGAAGAGTGAAAGCTTGGGTAATCTATACATTAATATGCTTGTACCTACGTACATACCGTTCCATCACGCTTTGCCACTTATCAAGTGAAATTTCAGGTCTCGAGCGAGGTATTCTGTACATGGGCTGTACATGTATGTTTAGCTATAAAAAGCCAGTCTTCGCGGCACATTTTCNGTCCAACACTTGAGAGGACTACTTCTCATGGGCTGGTTTATCTATCTAAAGTTTGTTTATTTAAATTTCCGTGAAATTTTCACTGGTCCTGCTAGTATAACTATTAAACCAGCTAGCAAATTTTCAAATTTCCTTGAAAGGATATAACTGGAAGCCGCGCTGATATGTGATAGATAGCGTCATAGATAAGATACTGTATATAGAATTATGCTCAATTGAAATTTGAAGAAAATAAGCTGCTTTATTTGATACGCATATGATAGAAAAGTAGTTTGGCCAACATAGTTTCGTTGAGAATAGTTGACTTCAAAAGAAACTATGATTGACATTAGTGGCCCCTTTACATGCTTCTCTGGGAAAACGCCAATCACTAGAAGAATAAATATTATTTCGGAGATTGATCTTTCATTTGGGAAGCGAAGTTTCATTAAAAAAGACCAGTGAACAGATAAAATATTTTCTTTAAAAGCTGATTTTTTCAAAAATTATCTTCAGGTAGAAACATCTAAAATTTAAATTAAAAAATGAACATAAGCACACCAAATCTTTAATCACTTCTATCCCTGCCATCACTGAAATCCATTCACTGAACCATTCAATTTTTCTCTTCTTCCTCAGAGAACTCAAAAACTGCGCTTTCTCATCACTCAACTCTCTCACATGCAACATTAAATCTGCATCAATATCTTTTTGAACACATCCATCATGCTTCCACCAGATGGTGATCTAACATCAGATATTCCACTTCCCGTTCAGCTTCACACGCACAGCTAACGAACGACTATCATTCTCCTCCTCACTACAGCACAACATACAAAATAATAATTCAGATTATTTCTCATCAACTCTGGCTTAGGCGTATTTACTCAAACCCTTTTTTAACCCGATGAAAAACGCAATTATAATGCACATTTATAATGAGTTTTCTCCTCACACATTATTACTATGAACTTCCGCTACCTGCTCTCTGACCCATCTTTCAGGGAGGAAACAGAGGGGATTCTGCATTCTATAACTATGTCTTTAATCATCAGTACAAAATACAAAAGCTACTCGCACAGAGTCGCATCCTTTCCCTGTCACAATGGGTTAAAAATGAATACATGATCATAGTCTTAGACAGGACAGTCAGTAACAAAAACATGCTTACTTGGAGTCTTGCATAGAAAAAAAACTCACAAGGAAATCTGTTATGAAACCAAAATTGGAATCAAATACAATAATTCACTTCCCCACCAAATCAATGAAGCAGTCGAACAAAGAAACTAATTGTAAAAATCTTAGATATCAAAGAAAATATAACAGGACAACATAACACATGGCCTTCAGGTAGGCGTACAGTAGAATATCCTACCGAGCAGCCTTCAATATTTTCGAGCAAGGCAGTGAGCTTTTTCCTGTTTTCTTTCTCAAGACGCAGACGTGCTTCTTGGGACACTCCCGGGGCCTTTCTCTCCTGAGAAGCAACAAAAGTCGTGAGAAATGAAGGGCTTCAGCTTGCAGTGATAGAGTGAAAAATGAGTAGGTGCTACAGATGAAAATGCCAGTCCCTGGAGCTATTTAATTGTACAGCATTCACATGGTTAAATGTTTAGTGGTTAAAATGAGCAGCGTTGGGTTCATGTCACATACCATAAGTGATAGACAAATGAGAGGCAGAGGGAGGTTTAGGACAAAAAGGGAGAGCTGTGACATGAGGATCTCAGTAAGAATGTGAAGTCAGAGGAAAAAAATTGATGGTTTATTCTTGTGCAAGGTACACAACTTTGAAAATGAAATATATAAGTAAACATTTAGGTAATAATAATTATTATATTCATCTAAATTATTTATTTCAATGAAACAAATAAAATCTCCTGAAGCATCCTACAAATTTCAGTAGAGATATGAATTAGAAGATACTAGATTTAATATGGATATTATGGAAATAACACTAAGTTAAACCAATGCTAATAAAGTTTGAAACCCCATTATGTGACAAAATATGTAACCATTATTATAAATAATAATATATTACACACTCAACAAAAAACAGAGTATACAGACACATTTCAGCAGTAAATGGTGTACAAGTAAAAAGAAAAAACAATTTAAAGAACTCAGTAAGCTTCATAATAAATTCCACCAAAATTCTCAATAACATACTCACCATAAGGTACATAACATGAATTTCTGGTAACACAGAAATAACAGTTTGTAAGAGTGCTGGGAGACAAGGTTGCACACATGGCAAGAGTTTGAGCAAGATACACATGTATATCTACGGTATTTGGTGGCCCAGAAATTTTAGTGATCTTGAATTAAATGACTATCAAGTCATTTAAAAACCTATATTGTGCTTAATTGGGTAATAAATATTCAATAATTAGATAATGAGTATTATTTGTTTTACTAAATTTCACAGGTTCATCTAAGATACCCTTAATTGATGACCAACATGGATAGTAAAATATTTTGCACTTGAGGGGTAATGCTTTTTCTCTTCAGTAAAGGTGAAAATGCTGCAAAGACGAGCAAAAAATACGCTCAACTTGCTCATGATACAATCATCAATTCAATAAATCAAAGATAATTTCGAAAATTTCAGCTGGAAACTAATTTTGAAATGACTATCACAGGGAGTGTTTTGTGTTTGAAACTGGGTGTTTAGAAGACAATATAAAAGAAAGACCAATTATAACAATTAAAGAACTTCAGAAAATTTCAACACCTCCAAAAACTTTCCTTTGCAAATAAAAAATGCTTAAAACTTTTCAGAAAAACTTAAATTGATGGATAAGACATTTAGGCCTGTTGTGTTATTGATGGTTGATACAGCCATTAATGGACTTGGTTTATGACAGAACCTTCTCTCTGGAATGCTGGTTGCAGGGGGGAAAACCACGCTTGTTTTGGCAAGAGAGCCAGAAATGGTCACCTACAAAGGCAACTGTGTGCATTACGGGCATTGATGTACCTACATAACACTTTTAAATTTGAACTTTTGAAAAAATAATGTGTAGTATTCAAGCTTTTATTTATACATCAGCTTATCATATGTGCCTTTACTATGGCATGTTACCTAAGAGGAAAAACTGCAAGTAGTGACATTTATATTCGGTCAGCTGACAATGACCCAGCTGCATCTACTTATGCACTTTGTGTTATGAAATGAGGATGAGGAATAAAAGCTATTTTTCAAAACTAACTTTCCTAGTATCAATCTTCAGATCTAAGCTGCAATTTACTGCCATAAATTGTACACAATAAAAATTATAATTCTTAAGACTCGCTCAACATTGACCATTGACATACAAGTAACCAGACCCAAAAACTGGAACTTCACAAATAATAACTTTGACTTGTATAAACGTTAGAAAGCTTTCGGCACCTCAAAATACAAAGCCTACAAAAGCCTAGCTAAAGAAGAATTATAAGTACTATATGAGAAAATAAACCATAGTAGAAAATTGGAATAGACTCTTGTATTATTTTAATAAAGCATTACCTTTACAAAAGAAAAATCAAGGCCTTCCTAAGAAGCTTTGGAACTATACACATAAGAAACTCCTAAAGTGTTTCTACATCAGGAGAAAGTAGCTGAAGTTTTCCCCATGAAGCAATGCTGTCAACATATGACAAGAGCAGCACTATTGGTGTACACAGGCAAAACAGCACAGCATCTCCTGAGTGAGTGCAGATTGCATGTATGTGCTGCACAATGATTGCTTTCAGCACGTCACTCAGGAGGGAGACTAAACAGGTCAATGGAATATTAACGCACCTGAGACAGACACTTCAAGCATGGCTGACAACAGAGACTTTTGCTCAGTGATGAGATGAGATAGCTGGTACATCTCGCTCTCCAACTCTGGAAAAATTCACATTTGACAATCAATTTTATGATTTAAAACCTACAATCTTTCCATATCATACATTTTAAAATTAAAGTACATTATTTCTGTTTTTTCTAACTTATCTAGTGTACAGGAATCATGATTTTTTTTTGTTCTTTGACAATTCATACTTGATCCACCAGTCACTAGCAGCACGAAATAGAAAATTAATCTGTTTTTGCCTGTACTGTGACATGTTGGCTCTTGTGCAGCAAATTTTAATATCATACAGATGTTCTAATATTGAATGCATGTTTTGATCTTATGAGCAATGCATAAGATTGCTCACTCTAACACTATTTATAACGTGTTTTACCTACAGTTACATTACAAGATTATTCATGACAGGAGCAATATGTTTAACTGTAATATGTTCAAATTACATGAGCAACACATTCTAATCCAATGTACATGTTCTAATATCACTGGCATAATGTTTTAGAATCCCCTGTCATCTCAATATTTTATTATCTGTAGCAAAAAATATAACCTTCTCTGTGAAGCTTCAAGCTTCTAAACTTCTAAAAAACAAATTTTAGTCTAGTACATATGTTTTGAATGATTTAATGTGGATTTTTTACCTGATTGATAATTTGTTTGAATCTATTCTACAATGTGTGATAGTCTTATCTATTACACTTTATTTTTTCATCTCAAATATTAGTTATAAACATGGTGCATGATAAGAAAAATGTCATGGGAAACCTTAGAGACTAATCTTCTACATACACATACTTTTGATCATTGTACTAAAACACCCTTAAATGCAATTTTCTCAGCAACTCCAAGATGATTAATAAGATAGTGCACTGTTAACGTTAACTGCTACAAAGAGTATTAGAATTTGTATTATTTGTTTCTTGTAAGAAAGAAAGGCATAATGAATAATTCCCCTAAATTGAATGGTAATCTATCAAAATTGCAACTCTAATAATTCAAGAGCTTAAATCAATTGGAAATTTTACATCAGCAACATAATGCAAATAGGTAACTATGTACAGTTGTGAGAAAAATTATTTTTCATATGTATATCTGAAATTTTTAATTAACTCAAAACTGAGCATGCATATATATCAAAGTGAAGATTAATCAACATTCAATACCAACATACCATCATAGAAAATTTCATGGAGTCTCTTTCAATTACTGAAACAATTGGGCTCAAGTTAGTGGACTTAGTTTCCTAGGCAACAGCTTCATCACCCAACAAATTAAGGATTTATTGCATGAAGCATAAAATGTGACAAAGAGTTAAAAATTAAGCAAAACCTAATGATGCTGACTGACATTGTATTGCATGTGCATAGACTGCTAGAATATTAATATACATTTCCATGATGATGTTATGTGTCTGGAGGTAAGACGACACACCAGTAAGTCACATTCAGGAAACTTTATGGGTGTAATAAAAAAACATTGATGGAAAATTGTTTTAAATAATTGAATGACAGTTGATAATAATAGCTGAATAGATATGAAAAATAGTCCATTGATACAAGAAATATAAGTAAATACTATAAAGAGAATAATGCATATTCATTAACATAAGATTTCATACTGGACATCAAACTAACCCAACCTACTACTTTATAAATAAGCTAACTCTTACGTGATATTTCCTTAGCAGTCTCAATAAACTGCATGTAGTTATTGTAAACATTCTTCTTAAGCAAAGCATTGGTTTCTTTAGCCAGCTGCTGAATGCGTTGCCGCTGCTGCTGAAGCTCAAGCCCTCCTACGCTGCTGTTGCTCAACCCCTGAACATCTGCAAGTGAAGGAATCAGCACACACTTCCCAACTTCAGCATTTCTAATTTACTGTAACCTTTGGAGATAATGTGTCCATTTGTTGTAAAAAAAAGGTGATGCAAGATGTAAATTGATTTGCTCTCATTACATAAAACACACATTTTATTAACTCAGTGCAGATATGATTACATTTAATATATAATTTGCATGTACATACAGTATATATATGGCATTACAAATATATTTTGCTACATAAAAAATAGTTTCATAATAGAAGTACTTCAAAAAAACTGTTTCATTGTTGACTGCGTATAAAGCAAAAAATAGGAAAGTTGATAAAACAAAGTGAAAGGAACAAAGGTCTAAATTGGTTGCACCCTACATAAATTATCTAATGGAATATGGAAGTTGGGAAGACAATGCTACCATACTATGATTGTAAAACTGAATTGCGACTTCTACCAAGGCTAAGCTGATTTTGCAAAACACAGCTTGAAAAGCCCATCATCAAAATTGAGCATCATATTTATGCTAAAAAAGTACATCTTCTAAATATCTACTCTCTTAGAGTTGTTTTCAATTTCACATAGCTGCCATCTAAAAATGGTCTTTTGCTGAATTTATTTTTCATACTAACTTTTTCATTACTTAACTGACCAAACCAATACAAACCCAAAAAATGCAATATGACTAAAAGTTATGACCAAAAAACTTAATTCATTTCTATTGAGATTGACAAGATACATTGAAGTTTATGTTAAAAAAAAATGTTTATAGACTAATATTTTTAATATTTTCTTACAAAATCATCAGCCTACTTTATTACTGAACTCCATTCTAAATTCAGTGACTTTACTTATTCCTAATCAGAAGTTCATATCCTTCTTCTCACTCAATTAAGTTAATTATATTAAATAATAAGTTTCAAAATTATTAATTTGAAAACTGAAAATAATCATTCAAATTTCATATAAGCCATAGCATAGCAACATGGAGGCAAACAAAAATAAGGATTGAATGAAATGTTCAAGGGAAGAGAATATCAGACACAAATATTATCTACTTATTAAACTGGAAGAAGTAATTATATATACGAGATATACTAGATTTTCTTTGGATTCAGCATTTCTGCAAGAGAGCAGTTAAATGGCTAGAAACATTTACAGTGTCCAGTGCAAAAATTTTATGTAACTATCCCCATTACCTCTGATATATCTAGCCAAATCAGAAACTAATGGAATAGTATTTGTAATGCCAACTAATTAACAAATAAGCAATGTGAAAGACCAGGCCTTAACAAAACCTATGCAATAAATAAATTTATAAAAATTAATAAGAGCAACAACTGCAAAATTAAATTAATAAAAAAATACTCACATTTTTCAGCATCAAAATCTTCAGCAGTCAGTTTTTTGACAAGTAGATCAGCCATGTTGCGTGTTCAAAAAGTACTAACCAGAAGAGTTAAAATATCCAACTAGATATGAATTCAGAATATGATGAACATATGTTTCAAAATGTAAATGAATCTTAATATGAATAATTAAAAAATCAGAACCTTAAAAATGTAAAAGTTCAAATAAGTAATTAGAACATAAGTAGTTATAGATTTGAAAAAATTCAATATGTATAAAATGAAACTTCTGATTGTTATTTAGGAATTAAAAGTTTATTAACACTAAATTAACAGGTTTGAAGAAACAAGGTAAAACAAATTAAAATTTTTACATTAGGCTTGTAATTTTTCAGGTAAATTGCAATTAGTGTCAAGTCTAGGTACTTAATTCAACTTGGGCACTAAATGAATAAACATCAAGTGCGTCAATATCGACATAGCTCATACGGCTGAAGAAAAACCTTTATTTATTCCAACATGTTTTACCATTGAGTTTTAAATGCCTTACAACTACTGATGTGGTGGGGGATGCGAGGAATGCGTGGTTCAAACTTCCTTTTCTAAGGGAAGTACTCCGTGGTCACGTGANCAAATTATATGCAAATTGATTGACTTTTTAAAAGAGCACTCTATGTTTTGCTGGTCAGTCTATTTATTTGATGTATTGTTACAGAGTTAGATCGTCAGATTGTTCAGTGTAGCTCAGCCAAGTCAGCATTGGTTGATATCGGGGGGATTGCGCCATACTTGAATCTATCTGTTGGGCATGCTGCAGAGTGCAGGTTACGCACCAATCGTCTAGTTTTGTAATGTCTAACAATTTTCTGAGTTTCTCTTTGTTTGTTTTTAGCTACCTCAACAGCATTTAAACCAGCTTTTTAGCTCATTAGGACATCTTTGACTTCAAACAAAATGCTCTTCATTCAGCCGCAACCGATGAGGCAAGTAAGTTATAAGTGAGTGCAAGTTCGGAGGAGTTTCTCGGAAGTCGGAACAATAAAGCGTTTTATGCGGAAATTTTGACTCCGATTTTTCATTCAATCTTTATATTTGTATTGTGTATTTCAACGAATTATAATTATTTTATGATACATTTAGGTAGATCTAGCTTAATTTTATGTGCACCTACTTTTGATATTCTAAAAGATTTTGGAATAATATTTTTGTTCGTATGACGACTTTGTACAACTGCAAACTTAACTACACGGAAGTTCTTAAAATGAAGAACAG
>VOMN01091687.1:0-21492 GCA_014899125.1 Orchestia grillus
CCAGCAGACCCCCAGCAGACCCCCAGCAGACCACCAGTAGACCACCAGCAGACCACCAGCAGACCACCAGCAGACCACCAGCTTCGGTGAGGCGAGAACTCGATTTGCAGTTCTCAAATAATCAACTAGATTGAACGTACATATTTTACCGACTAACAACACCGAGTTCGATTTTGAAATTTTAAAATGGTAGTTATAAAGCACAGTAGCAAATGCCATTTGTATTTCGCTGTGAATTTTTTCCGTACGTAAAAACGCCCTTGAGACAAGAAAAAGCCACTACCAAGAGTATTGAAATTGAAGGGAAAGGTTACGATAGAAGTGATTCACAAAACTTGTCCTGCAGGATGACTCCGTAATACAAGCTTGAGCGACAGATAATTTTAACGTTCCAGTAAGTCAGAAATCTGAAGTATAAACAGGCAAAACTTCAGCACCAAAAATTCCCTGACTTGCAAGAAGCGGCCCTTTCAATGAATTAACCTATAGCAATAGCCAAACCCATGAATAATAAATTTTACTTCAAATCTATTTTCCAGTTGGGAAACGCTTCTGCACGTCAGAAAAAATTACGCTTTTGCACTCTAGAATCCCATACGTTACAATGAGCACGCGCTTGTGGTTCTAGACTTGAGTTCGTCCAATCAACGGCGAAGTGAGCATTTTAGTCTAGCAGAAAGCTAGAACACGAAAGTATCAGCATAATCATGAAATTACACATCAGTGTCCAGTGTTTCAGAACGAAGCGAATAAAGCGAGCGCTGAAATAACTATTGGGTCGTTAGAATTCACTTCCCTTGAACGCAATGCTCGGTCGTGGATTGCCACGTAATTAGGAGAGAATGAAGCGGCAGTGCGCATCCCGATCCATTCTAGCAGCCCCTTTGAATTTTGCACTGCACAAGCAGCGAGAATGGCAGGAGCAGGAACCGTACAGGTCCAGCAAGCGCACCGTAGAACACCACTGTACATCAATAAACGTTGCAGGGATCATACCCTGGTATTCAGTAGCAGCGCAAGCCAAATCAATCGGACGAACAACAACGACGTCTTCAAAAGCAACGACTGAACCAACAACGCAACAACCCCGCCAGTTACAGCAGCAGCATGTCATCTTTAATGGCACGCTTGGCCACAGGGGGCAGAGCAGGCGCTGTGCCCCCGCTGCTGCAGGAGCTGTGCCCCCGCTGCTGCAGGANCACCCGTTGCCATTAAAAATAAAGTGGGCATGAAAGATAGAAGTCCCGAAGACCAAGCTAAACATGAGGTTTAAGCCCGCCACAACCTCGCACCGTAACTGCCCACTCAGTAATGAAGCCAGCCGTTTTGACATCGTTAGAGTCCACGCACGTGCTGCTCTGATGAAGAAACTCGTGTTGTGCTGGCGCCTCCTCACACAACAGACTCACAGGGTACAGAAGCGGTCGCGCCAATTGTTCGTTCTCAAGGATCATGATGCCAATTTCTTGATTGAATTCCGCGTTATGACTGAATTATAAACCAGTTAAGGCGTCTACTTGAGAGAACATTTCTACTATGACGTCTTAGATCATGAATGTACACTTTATTTCATAAATTAAGTAATCCAAAACTTGTTTCGTTCGTTATATCTTTAAAACAAACATTTTGCCGCTGCTGTCGGGTATTGCTGTCATTAAAACGTTGGAGTGTATTAAAATTTCCTCAAACCATTATTATCCACATCTTTATTTTCGTAGCGTGTAATTTAATTAAAATTCCCTCCACATTGAAATTTGAAGCACCAATTTCAACAGAGAGTAAGAATTTCTCAAGTACGATAAAACAGCTTAATTTCAACTGTCCAACACAGACATGAGACAGTAAATCTTTGCTCATTATCCAGAGAAGTACTTGGATATGAGCAGCGTGACTGTAAATGATGCGATCTTATCCTCTCTTTAAAATGAATGATCTACCAAGGTTTCTTTGATTTCCAGTTGTACGTTTTATTCAGGCGCACTCTGTGCCGAATTATTCCCTTCTTTTACTTTGATCTTCTTGGCTTCGTCCAGTGCGTGTTGGTGTGTTCCAACGTTAACACTTGGGGAGGGAGGCGAACGTTACCTGAGCGGTCAGTAACAACTCTCCTGAAAAATCTAGAGCCTGGCGTCCTATTTGATGCTGGCATAGCTCATTCATAAAGATTACAAGTATAACAACAGCTTTGAAAATTTTTTGAGAAATTCTGTCTACGCGGAAAAAGTTGAATTGCATGCTCAACAAATTTTTGAAGCCAAAGATGAAGATATTTTGCAGACCAATTATTATACCGCTTTTGGATCAAACCATCAATCACGGAACCTCAAGTAATTTAGCAGACAAATTAGTTTAATTAAAGATCAAACTAACCTAAATGCAGGGATCTCGGCAAGCCTAACCAAGGTTTTTTAGACACGAAAAATTATTTATCGATTATATGTTCTGTTTGAATGATGCAGGATAATCGGAAAATCTCTGCACAGCTTCATTACGTACAGTGATAGACAAGGCATTAATAAATCTCGACCGAAGATCAGTGAGCTACACCAAACCATTTGAAATGCTGATATTTCTTCAAAAGTTTTCATATACCTCCTGTCTGCATACTACACACTATACTTAAACATGGCTTATGATGCTATGTAATTTCCTTGTGGCCTTCTGAAAACTTGGTATAAATGAGATGAATAGAAACGGTGTTCTGGAGATCAATGCGGACAAACTCCAGGTAAATGAATGAGCTACGAGGTCCACTGAACCAACGGCTGAATTTCCACTGCCTGAATTTCAAGGTCCACATCAATCCTACAGAACAGATGCATCAAAAGCCAAGCTCAGAGGAGCGATGCGAGAGTTTGAAACGATTTTGCCAGCGTGAACAACGGTTGAGTGACGAGCTCGTGCATCAGCGATGAAGTGTCATCCGATGAGCTACTTCTACGCGGGTTCACAGGCCAGGATTTGTACTGTATGCTACTGCACGATCTGTTCGATATCGTCGGTTTGAGGAAGCACCACTTCATATAGATATTTGTGCAGGATAAGCACGGCCACATATAGTAAAAAACTCAAAGTTTAAATATACTTCGAAACGTTTAGTCTAGCAGATGCAAATTCTTCTAATTTGTACGAACACGAGTACTCATCATGCCGATTGCCCCGATATTTTACCGCGGTATGACGTGCTAGGCATCAGTAAGTAACAGCAGCAAAGTATTTCGGTGCTCAGTAGTACTCAGAATTTCAAAAGGACAACCACAAACCCGCCATGAAAACATCCGCTCAACTCGCGGCCAATTCCTATGCGAGCGCCGTGGTGACGGAGGCGAGGGCAGCTCGCCGCCCCGCCCATTCCTATTCGCTGTTGTTGAAGACTCTTGTGAACTCGAGCGATAATCCAAGGCAAGTCGAGCGTTTCAGACGACAACAGGAGCAAAAACTTATGATGAGCTCAAGGAAATTAACCCGGGCTCATCGTGAGACGACAAGCCAATTTAATGCTGGAACTTCGTTAGACCAAATAAAACTGCAGAAATGTTACAGGATTTATTGGGACCCGAGAATTCGGGGAAAATAGTAACACGGAACTTGCGCAGTGAAAAATGCTTTTAAGATAGATAGGACATCTGGGGATTACGAAGTGAGGACCTAATTTTCCCCAGTGAAATTCCAACAAACAGTGACAAGGACCTTGTGTGGAAGTGACAACCAAAAATTGGCAGATAAAATTTTTCGAGAATTAGAGATGGAGATAAAAACTTCGAACGCTGTACAGGCTTGCGGTGCCAGAGCAGCATGAGCCATCATATTTCATTCGATTGGAGCTGGAGCCCACATGCTTGGCTTCGTTGTAGCCCAGTCGCCACGAAAGGCTTAGGACAGGGGGGCAAATTAACTCAATTTTTCTTCTAATTGAAACGGCTGCACTGGAGCCGGAGCCGCGGTCCAATGAAATCTTGACTTCGGGTAAAAATCAAGGGGAGCAGGTGCAAGAAAATTTTTCTCTCGCTACATATCCCTGCATGCAAGGTACTAGAAATTATTAACCTGTTTCAGAAATTCTCTTAGGTGGGTGCCGATTTGAGCTAAGACTAAAATCGCAAAATTTGAGCTAAGACTAAAATCGCGTGCAAATATTGAAAAATAGAGATAAAACTTCGAATTGGAATAATTTTAGTTGGAACGACGTCTAATTGATACACAAATTTAGATACCACCGACGCAGATTGGAGCATCTGTGAACGAAAATTCATTTCAAAGAGATATTTTAATGGACTTCAAAATAATTCATAACCATGAATGGTAAACTGATTTGCTTTCAATTGCAACAGCAGCTTAATTGAAATCTCCCCTGTAAATCAAATGAATAACTATAACAGCGTCGAATTCCACCTACATTTGCAAATTCAAACGTTACAAAGTTCACAACGAATAAATAAATAAATTTTAATCATTCTACAGCAGAGGCAACCTCATTTCAGCGATAGTTTACCAAACGCATATTCAAATTACGCAAGTGTTGTCTAAATGCAAGTACTTCAAATAGCAGCTCGCAATAACCAATATATCTCTTGTTCTACTTCCTAATATTGATGTTTCAACCTTAGCTCTGTCTTAGATGTACGACAGCGATAAATCTAAACACAAATGAACTCCCAACTCTGTAAACAGATCAGAAGCTGACGCTCCAACTCGCGCCACTTTCGTGAATTTTCCTCGGTCCATGATAACCAAAATGGCACCTTCAGCTCCAAATATGATTGTAAGGACTAATAATAAGGGGAGATGCCAGGGCACGGCTTCTGGTGCAGCTCTCGAGCCCTGAGCCTCCCTCACGTCGTGACAGCGCCCCTTTAGGTCCAGCGAGATCAATGGCTGTGGCCTGCCGACCTGCTTCCTAGCCTGCAGACTTGCATCCAAGCCTGCAGACCTGCTCCCCAGCTCATTGACGCCCTTCCTTGTTTGCAGACTTACACCCCAGCTTGTAGATCTGCTCCCCAACCTGCAGACCTGCTCCCCAGCTCATTGACGTCCTTCCTTGTTTACAGATACATCCCAGCTTGTAGATCTGCTCCCCATCCTGCAGACCTGCTTCACAGCTACTGCACACGTTCCCCTGCCAGCACATCTGACATACGAGTCCCTCAGATCTACTCTTTGGCTTCCTTGGCCAGTCTGTCTCGTTTCCTAGTCTGTAGCGCTGCTGCTCTTGTCAGATGTGTACAGGTACCGTACCAGCTAACGCTGCAGCAGACCTGCATGCCTATTTGTTCAATCTACAAATCCGTTTCAGTCGTACAATTATTTCATTAAGTAAAAATTTACTTCTAGAACTTGCTGATCTGCCGCAATTTGCTTGATCATGTGTTATTCCAGCCACATGACCTTCTCCTACGACCCAATGACTGCTTTTGAGCCTATTGATCCGCTCTCGAGACGTAATGATTTGCACTCCTGGCTTACTGACCAGCTCATTTCTCCCAGTGGATCCAGAGCACAAATTCCTACTTGCTAAACATAGTGCTTTCGATACGATCATTTGTGCAAGGAATGAAATTATTCCAAGGCAGCGTGAACGCTTCTCTTTGATAACAGGCTCAGTTTAAAAGCGGTCCAGTCAGTGCAGGACAAACGGCCTCATTGATTTCTCACTAACGGCAATTTAACGAAAAGGTAATCACAATTCAAGAAATTAGACGTCGTAACATGGAAGTTTCTCGATGGCGAGCACAGTGAGGGCGCGTCTCATGAATATCATCAGGGACTTGATTACGCTCAAGTTCCCGTCCTCACGCCACCAACTTTAGACATCTGGACCAAGCGTGGCTGATCTCAGCTAACACGAGTGTCCAGGCTGAGAATGTTGCCCCAACGCCTGTACTTCAGCAGGACTGCTTCAGAAATTTGGCCAAGATTTCGTTGCAATTGACCTTCACCTTCGAACTAAAAATATGATTGGGATACTCGGCTGAAACAAAACATGCGAAAATAAACAAAAGGTGTTTGTGATTACTCGGTTGAAACACAAGATTCGAAAATAACCATAAGGTGTTTTTGTCAGGATACATTTCTAAAACAAAACTCCCGCCACCCAGTGACGTAATTTTCGTGTGGGTTGGACAGCTGTACCGCCACCGAACCCAACACGCACGTGTTGGGTTCGCTCCCGTATGACGGGTGATCAAGCACGACGCAAATAGGAAACGAACGGAAACATAATGAGCGGGAAACTTGAGAGAATGATGCCCTCATGATGCATTCCCTTTGGTTAGACCATTGCAAGTTCAGTACGTACACAAAAACTGATCTCAAGATTATCGCAAAAAAAGAACTCTGACCACTGTGGCATCAGAATTAGATGTATGCATTTATGCAAACATATCGTACATACGCATAAAAAATAACGTATAAAAACTCGTAATATATATCTTCGTATACGTATGAACCCCCGCGAGATGAGCCAGTTCCTTGATTTTGTAGAAAATGCTAACTCGCACTCCCTTACAGGTGTACCTTGATGGGGAGGTGGTAGGCGAGGCCAAAGCTTTCGAAACGTGGCGTTAAAAATAGAGTGAAAATGTGAAAATTCTCAGAACTGCATGGCCACTTCATAATTTTCCGTAGTATTAGCGCCGAAGACGGTCTTATACGCGTACATTACAT
Source organism: Orchestia grillus (assembly GCA_014899125.1). Lineage (NCBI taxonomy): Eukaryota > Metazoa > Arthropoda > Malacostraca > Amphipoda > Talitridae > Orchestia > Orchestia grillus. Next base: position 6,664 of record VOMN01091687.1, read on the forward strand.
ATATATAAATCTATATATATANTTAATTTCCTAACAATGGAACCTGAGAGCCTATCAACTTTTGCTCATATACATATATATATAAATACTCGTATATACGTGCGCCCCGCCCAAAATGGCGGGACGAATTATTTTAAATTCACAAGATGCCCTCTTATTTACAGGACCTCTGACGTGAAATGTTATTTGCAGTATCACTGATACGGAAAGCCTTTTTTGAGTCTTGCTATTAGTTTAGGAATACGGCCCCGGGAATTTCCGCCTATTTAAATCCTTAGGAGTGCTACAGAGAGACTGACGGACCAAACAAGCAAGCAACACTGGGCTTTAATTATACAGCGAGATATCAGCTACGAAGTATAAGAGCTTAACTCTTCAATAGAAAATAAATACTGAACTGACAATTATTGAGTTAAGAATAGTATACAAGAAAAAATACGAAATTAAGGCAGAAATTCGGTAGACTAACTCAAAGATTTGAGAAAATTGACGAGCAAGAGATTGCACGTAGTATGTAGATGCTCTTCACTAGACAAAATAACAATTGTTTCGACACATTTTGCAGAGTAGGTGTTGTGTCGAGCCACTATGAGTGCGAATTGAATTTCCAGTTCGACAGCAAGAGCGACATTAAATGCATGAAACTTGGACAACGCGATTCAGCCGCAGCAGGGTGCCCAGTTTCAATGCAACACGACGCAAGAATAATGCGCACTTTTTCAATCGAATTGACTTCGCTGAATTAACTAGAGAAGAAACGCGGCGTAAAATCTTAATGAACTGTTCAGTTTTGCATAAAGGGTTACTGTCACTACACACTAAGTTAAGTGTGCTATTTCTAGAGATGTTTGCAACTGAAGAACTGATCGAACACCTAAAGTTATATCAGTTTCCCTTTCAATGCTAAAGAATACAAAGCCCTAGCATATAATAGGTAATGAGCAGCCCAAAGCACTAATTAGAGGCTTGCGGATATTGCAGATAAATTTACACCAAAACAGATCCAAGTTAATGACTAATTAAGCACTTTAATTACGAGAATGGACCTAAATACAGACATTCTGTGAGAAAAAATTACGATGAACGGTAAGAAGGAAGTTATCAAAGCTCATTTATGGACGTAGCTCTGCATGCACCAATCCAAAGGCAATATAAGCGATCTCGTCTTATGCTCTCGAGCAAGAAGAAACTTCCTCCACTAATTGGAATAAATTTCTCCGTGTTCATGATGACGGCGTCTAAACTTGGTGGCTCTTGCGAAGAATTTTAATAAGACGTTCATGAACATGAGGCAGGGTTTGTTTTCTCTTTTGGTTTAGTGGATCCATGGGAGGATGAGTTGAACTCTTCTTGAGGAGGAAGGGCCTCGTGAAGTTTGAGTTAACGGAACAATTGTGTGTAACTATAGCAGTGTCTATGTTTGAAGCAAGAAAATTTTAAAATTTACTGACAGTAATTTTCTACCGTTCATTGATACTTCCGTTAATATGTTCAGGGTTTCACCATGGTTCTCCATCAGGTAAAACAGGGTGCCTGGCAAGACGGAGAAAGATAAAAATCAAGTGGAAAGAAAAACGATGAGATAGTTCAGGCAACACGGCTCTACATGATTTTCTGCCCGATAAATAACATGAGAGTAAAAAAACAGTGCTCAACACTCCAGCCCACTTTGGGTTCTTGCAATAAACGCTGCATTTTCAACTAGTATTGGCTGTAGAACACCGCTCTGGAATCAATTCAGTTCACAATAATTGCAAGTGAGGATCGGTGCGCGAGTGAATAAACACCAAAAAGTGGCCCGTAAATGCATCGCTGTCACTCCATGACAATAACAAGGACTTTCCCAGCACAAAGGCCGCACTTCACAACAGCCATGGTCGTGGTATGGGAACAGAAGGACCGCTTTAGTAGCGCAAGAACAAGTTTCGAGAGGCGGTGTAGGCAGCTTTCGTTAGTGACCAAGATGTTGGTCGGCTGGAAGGTAGAGCGACGACACGCTGGAGCTACAACTGCAGAATTAAAGCACGACAATATATTCCACGCAAACTACAAATAACATTGAACGATGTTATCACTTGATGGAGGTCGCCAGTTTTGTTTTGAACTCGGGTCAAACGAAATGCGAAGCTTTCTTTTCCGCGACTTTTAAGAATCGAAACGAGGAAACGAAGACAGACTAGGGAGGCTTTAATTAACACTTTGACTACGATTCTCCACACAGGTAAAATCACATCCCGACAAATATCTCTACTGCGAATTTAAAAATGAAGAATTTTGGTTTTGCGAATTTGGTTACTCGATTAATTTTATTTCTAACCAGAACTAGCTTATTCGATTGATGAACTCAAATTTGACGAAAACTCGAAAATTTGTATTTATACATGATAGTGCTTTGGTTACATTAGGTTAGGTTAGATGATCGCTTGTACCATGTATGATCCACTCCGGAGGCAAAGTGTTAAGCAAATTTCGGGTAATTTCGCGTCTATCAGGGTTACGACAAAATCATAAATAAGCATACATAAATTTTCGAATCAAGCCAAAAGAGCAGACAAATACACGATTGATTTTTCCACAGACTCTTTAAAGATTGGCGGATAAGTGGAGTTTTGCTAGGAACAAAAAAGTCGCCAGTCGTGATCAGTTTTCTGGCGAGTTCTCCCTGAAAAGCCATCAATATTCAAAGGCTCTTCACGCCGGAGCATGTCTCTTATTTCGTAAATGCAAAACCGCTGCGTGAATGAACTTCAGACAAGAGAAAACCGCTCTATTTTCCTCCCATGCGAGCTGAACGATGGAAGGCAGGGACGCGGGTGCGCTGAGCGAACGCAGTGTCGGTGTAAGCGGTGCGGCAGGGGCGACTCCACACACCTACACGGCAGGGGCGACTCCACACACCAACACGGCAGGGGCGACTCCACACACCTACACGGCAGCGCTGGATTAGGCGCTCAGCCGCTGTGTTCTCTCTCGTCTGACCAGGCTTAAAAACAAACCCACTATTGTTGATTTTTCGTCCTCGAGCATTTTTGTTTTGTTCGTTTGAATTCACCCGCATTTCCTGTATTTTCTACCCCATGACCCTAAATAAGAGAAAGGGGGAGACGGACATTCATCATAAAAAAGTACCTGATTGATGAATACATTGTGCCTAGAACTGTGAGATTAGCTTGAAGTAATTTGTAAAATATGAAGATCGCAAAGAAATACAAAGGCCACAAAAAGACATCCAAAACTGCAGCACCAAATTTATGCCTGCACAAGCTGAGCTAAACAAAAAGCCCTGTTCTCCAGCGAAGTCATTCGATTCTGCAGCATCAGAAATGCTGTCAATCGTTAAATTCCGCGGAGAAATCATCGGAGTTGTCGCCTCACTCGCTCTGCCTCTCCTGTAGAGGACGGCGGCAAACCGCAACCTGCCAGACGGTGCTCGTTGCCTCGCTTCGTTCTACATACTCAAGTTACGCACAGGAAAATTTACACGCTGGAGATCGTGCAAGAAAATCAAAAAGTTACTATAGCAACATCATTATCAAGAGATGGTGGTCGGAGCGTGGAGTAAAATACGGTGAAATTTTGGGCAAGTTTATTTGAGAATGAATACTCGTATGTTTTTGTTCCCTATAGGAGAAAAACGCGTACTTGATGTTGGTTTTGACGTTTAGGGTCTAGCGATTACGGCCTCAAAATGAAGAAATGGAATATATTTAGACATGAGATTAGGCTACGCAAATTGACAGGGAAGTCCTTCAGACTAGAAGCTGCGTCTGGCTAACGAAGTGTAAAATTGCGAAGACAGTTCAATGCAATGGAGGTCACCAATCAAAGAAACAAACCAGCTGCTGTCACACTGATGATTTGAAAATAAGCTCAAGATTCTGCAGATAATCCCGGCAAATAACAGGTGCTTTGTCATTAAGTCACTATAAAAAATAAATAGGGCGATAACGACAGAAATGCGTAAAATTAGGAAACTTACATTTTAAAATATAGGAATTTCAGACAAATAATATAATTCGGTATAGACATTGTTAGGAAATACGTTTTCGGGAAAAAGGATCGGAACAGAAATATATCATGAACTTAGGCCAGAAAAATTAGTAATGTTCAAAAAGAAAAAGAACTTGAAAACGACAGGGGCAAACTTTGACGTGCAGAAAATTCTTTCTCGAAACATTAAACGAATACATAGTGATACATAGTTCACAGTAACGTGAAATAAGCTGCATGACACCGGCGTGTTAGGAGTTATTAAAGCGATCGTGTGAAACAGTCTCGAGAGCCTCACTGATTGACACAGTCACTGGGTGCAAGCGCGAGAAATATAGGAGTACATCAGCATCGAGGGTAACTAAGGAAACGGGAAAAATTTAGATATCAGCAATCTGGATACATCTGAGTTTGAAATAAAAGTCAGTACAATTTTTTCAACGTTCTAAACATCGCTTTCTAATTTACAAATAAAGTGCGGTTTGCCAGCAAGTACTGTAGAAGATTAGTGTCAAGATTCTACTGCTTCTAGGAAAAGGGTAAAATGTCTTTTTCTCGTTTTGATACAAATGACTATATTTTGGAAAACTAAATCATCGAATTGGATCAAAGTGAAATATGAAATATTAGTTGAGCTACAGCTGGGAGAAACTTTAGAGATTTTAGAGTTTCTTCTTGGTGGAGGAGCCCCGTTCCTCTCAAATCTCCGTTATCTCCGTTTCATCGCCTCATGAACTTAATGTTACGAGAAACGGTGTTGAATCTGCGCAATAGTGAATAGATGAAATATAGAATTCATTACAGTCTAGTGTTGCAATTCTCACTCGCTCATTCCCTTGATCGAATATTCATTGCGACCGACAGGCTGTGCTCTTGAGATAAATATATATATATATATATATATAGTCGCTACGGCGTCACCGATCATTAGGATTGATAAGCGAAATATGATACAAAAACCTCGATTATTTTTGATGAGTACGTTGTATTGGGTCAAAAGCCAGCCGATCGTTTCGAATTGGCTCGTGATCTGGATTAATATTAGACATAAGAATGAAGTAATAATGAGGTTGAATTTATAACTCGCGAGAGTTAGAGTACATATCGCCACGATACTCAGAGTATTAAATCCTAAACAATCAAAACGAGTCTCCCATAAGACCAACCAGCGAGAAGCGACGACTCATTAGAGATAGAAGTGACACAGGTGTTGCATCTCACGCGAGTACCGATTAGCATAATTTAAATTTTTAATTGTACTGTAGTTTGTATAGCAAGATTAATATCTGTGAGCTGATTCTTTACAACATGTTGAGCAAAGTGCCAAAGCGATCTACGCGAGCGGTGGTGCTGACGGGCCAGGTTGGTTGGCGCGTTAATTGATTGATTAATTAGTCATTATTGAGTTATTAATTATACATTCATTTGGGTAGTTACGCCCAAATCAGCACTGCAGGAGGGAAGCCTCTTCAAACAAAGAGACGACCCTCATCTCGTCACAGTTAGAACCGGCTACTGAAAAAGTGAAGTCTCAACAAAGAAGGCGAATCATTTTCTAATTATTCTCTCACTCCCAAAAATTAGAAATACGTTTCAGTAATCAGTATCGAAAGCATTTAAAAAGCTTTAGAAAAGACAGAAATCATCTTTCGTGCCCACTTTGCTTGTTTCCGTTTTCATTTCTTCTTCGCTATTTCTTATTTGTCTTTTCTTCCTCTTCCTTCTCAACTTGCTGATTCTATGCGCAGGGAATCTTGTGTGGGAACACACCCTGAGCATAGATTCCTCGTTCTCCTAAGTCCATACTAAATGGTCCCTCCTCTTTCGATGCGAGATAGTCTGAGTTTCTGAAGCACTGCTTTCACTACTACTACTATTACTATCATCTTTCATCATGCGCATTCACCGGACTAGGAAGATTTCTGATAAATGTACATCAGACAAGATGATAAGAATATTGCACCGAGAAACTAACATTGGTAACATAGGTTATGAGCATAACAGTTTTTTCTACAATCCACACACGCAATTCGACGACCTAACAAGTTGCGGCAGTTTAGAGAAACACACTGATAATGATAAAAAATATGCTTTGAAGACGGAGATTACATCTGCAAAAAGAACCTTCACTAAATCAAATTTCTGCCAGGTAATCCGTGCCAGAAAAAAAATCACAAAACTAGCATAAGTTGAAAATAAAGCCAAATGAAATTTCAAGGACATATGCACATGATTAATCGATGTCAAAATCCGAAGCTGAAAATTATTGTTGAAATTCCAGTGAAGTCAAATTGCCAGACTAAGTCGCCCCATATATTGCATCTCAAATTGCACAAAATAAAATGTAATAACGAATTTGATGGTAAGGCTTAGAGGGAAAATTCCGCATGAAAAAAACACTGTCTGCCTTGAAGGGCTGTACTTCTTTCAATTCCAAAGATGTGAAAGTGTGCCCCATCAAATTCAGCAGCCTCGTTTCGTATCAATGCCTGAAGGCCGTTTCTTACCCGCCGAAAATGAAGAGGTCCGCTCTCTTTTCACACTCGCAAAACGGCGTCAAAGCGCCATTAGTGCGCACAATAAACAAGGGCTCTTTGCAGCCCTATGGACGCTAGCGACGCTTCTCCAACGCTCAGCCAATAAAACGAATGGAAAAAGATGCGGGCTCGTGAGGAACAATGCCCCGCGCTTGTCTGTTGACCTTTCCAAGTGCATATTAAACTAACCTTCAGGGCCCCCCGCGCTAGAAGTTCCTCATAAAATAAACAGTAAACCGATTGCAGCTTTCGGACCAACTGTTCCTCAAATGTAAGACAGAACTGAAGAGTTTCAGCACACGCCTCGACTTTTGATTTGGGTGTTTGGTTAACTGCAACGATATTTATGGAAGAGAAAACACAAGGAAATTGGTCTGGTTCGTGGATTTGTGGTATCAGTGACGCGTCGACATTACTTCATCTACAACTCCTAAGCGAAGTTGGTCTTTTAAATGAATATAGGCTTTGGCAAGTTAGATGTTACTATGGGTTCAGCAGAAATGTTTCCGAGACGATTCGAAGTAAAGTTAAGATGTCCATCAACCGCGTTACATCCAATTTGCCAGTAGATATACAACGTAAAATATTGTTGGCGCCTTCAGGAGAAGGAAAACTGACCATAACTATTCTTCGAATTTCAAATATTTTACCCCACGAACTAAATTCACTGATACCCTACGTGTCTTAAAAAAACAATACACTTAAATAATAAGACAAAATAGGCACAACCTATCAAAAACGAAAACCACAAGTAAGGAGGAGTAGACCGTACGTCATCCTATAACAGAGGCGAGAGAAAGAATGACCAGGAATCATCAGACCGACGTGTGACAACGTCAGACCACCCACAACAATTCAGCAGTGTTTATTTTTTGTGATTAATCCTGCGGAAAGTATACAGTAGCTACTAGTGAAGCGGAGGCCACTAGGAGGTGCGGTGACGAGGTCGGCCATTATGACTGTTATGACTCTCTGACGAGCCAAGCGTATAGCTACGTAACAGTCATGCTTTCATTAGGCTTTCATCAGGATGTACAAGTGAAAAACCAAAATACCGAGGCAAAACTAGAGCCATGTCCTGAAGTGTAATTTAGTCATTGCTATAGACACGTCATGAAGTGTAATTTAGCAACAGCGCACCGTGAACATACAAAGCAGTCACCTCATGACCGCATCTCAGGCAGCATCTGAGTAAAGCAAAGCTAGGAAAAATCAGCGGCTCAACACAGAGAAATTCCCTTTTGCAGCCGAGGGCTACGAAGCTTGAAATTGACCTTCCCTGTAAAACGTCAGGACCCAAAGATAGGTACACGCATACAGAAACAAACAAGATACTCCGCGACGATGGGAGACGTTGTCTCTGTCCAAGAAGACGAGAAGCGAAAATCGTGCACAACGTAAAATGAACTTGAAAAAGCCATTCGTAGCCTCGTAAAGTTCAGGAGAAAAGGTCGCAGCGAGGGTGATCCAGAGCTCGATAAAGGACGGCGTGGTCTAACAGTTTTGTCGCCTCTTGCGACCACTAAACTCAAATGTTCTCTAAAAATTGAGAACCGTCCGAGTCAAAAGAAGACAAAAGTTTCGTCAAGTAGAGCAAAAAATTAAGAGGATGAAGAAAATGACATTGCTTTCTTCTGGCGTGCTTGGCTTACACGGAATAGAATTTTACACAAGAAATTCAAAGAAAACAGGCGGTCGAAGTTATGGAGCCATACTCCTTGATATGGCAACTGGAGAAGAGGAAACTTAGTCAACTTGCGGGATCATTTTCCTTTTTCGCTTAAGGAAGAAAGCAAAGGATTTGCATAGGGTACACAGCTCGGGATTCATTTGATAGTCGTGGACATGTGAATATTTAGTTCAACAAATTTTTCATGTTAGGATGAGAGGAAGAGCATTCTAGATAAATAAAAACAGAGGGCTTGCAGTTGCTCTTTCAAGTGTTCTACATTAGTGACACAAGACAATCGAGCCCTTAACCCTTGCCTCACACGGACACTTACAGAACATTACCTCGGCTTCAAATTTCTAGTACTTGCAAACTTCAACTTCTCTGATACTAGCAAATTTGCACAGCTTACCGTTATAATAGTTATCGGTAATTTAACCTCACGATCAGAACTCGACCTGGTTACGTAAGCTTCGGAGAAGCAATTTCAATAATATTTACCTTTCACACAGATTCTTACGAAATAATTCCACCTTACTCCTGCTCTCAATTTCGCCAGGATCAGAAGACATTATGCAAAATTTCTAACGTTTTGTAATTTTTGCATTTTAATCTCTCCATGAGCTTGCAAGACAACTCACGGTAAAAGAAGGCTACTGGATCGATTAATTTACACCAACTTCCCTCTCAACGATCAGGCTTGAATCAGAAATCACAAGAAGTTTCAACGGGATTGTCACACATAATTTCGAGCTTGTAGCATTAGAGTTTGAAAATCCGAATGGTAAAATGCGTTGTATGCAACTAATATCGGACTAAACGATATTTTATTTTCGTTTTTTCTTTGATACGAGAATGTAGTTCATTGGAAAATGGGACAAGTTTCAATTAACTGCAGTTAATACCACTCGATGCTCAAAGTGCTACAAAGAGACAATTTCCAATACAAACTAGAGTAGCAGAATAAAAAATGTAGTTACTTTCTAAGAGGTAACTTGAGGTTGAAAATCTCGAGCGATGATTACCAGACACCAAATTTTCACTTCAAAACTCGCCAAAGATTTTCCCCAAGAGTTCAGATTTTCTCAAACATAAACTGATTCGTTCTTTTCAGGTTAACTTTACTGGTACGTTTCTCAGGAGGAACGGCGTCTGCAGCCGTTAAGGAGTACGTGCTCGACGATTTCTGACTCGTTTTTCCGTAGACTATGTTTGACATAAGGGGTATTTTTAATCTTTAAATTTGTTCTCGGCGGCCGCCGCACGACGGAAGCGTGATATGGAAGTCAGAGGCCCCGGTTATTCTTGCCCTAACTTTAGCTACAGTTGAGAAGCTTCCCTGCTCTCTAGGGAGTTCTTAACCTTTGGGACAACCTGGATAAATTTGGCGGCTCCTCTACTGAAAGGCTGGTGATTCTTGCAGCGAGAACTTTCGCCAGTCCTTCACACCTGTGAGGTTTGTTTTGAAGCGTCGCCCTGCCACTCTCAATGTGCGCCAGTTCGTTGCGAACGCTAGCTTGCCCCTCACTATCGCTTCCGTTTCATTTTGGCCAAAGGTTGAATGAAACGGCAGAGCCAGAGTACTTCGTGTACATAAGTAGAGGGACGTCAAGTACCGAGTCTCACAAACAACTGTTAACTCGTCAATGTCAGCAAAAACTGGGCTGAATTTAGTTGTACAAATTTATACTTCCATGTAACTTGGTACACAGGCCACGATCTCATATTTTTCTGGTTATTTCTTGCTTGATTATCAACGCTGCAAGTACGTAGAAACTGGAGAAAAGCACTAGAAAGCAACTTCAAGATTTACAGATCGTATTATCTCCAGGATATTTATGTCTAAATAATTTCACAGCGAATTTACTGCTAAGAATGCGCCAACAAATTCCAGCCAATAAAAATGTTGAAAATAAATTCCGAAGTTCTGGGAGGGGCTTCATCATCGCCCACACCCATCCTCTCACACTGTACAGTAATATAATACTTTGGCCAGCCAGCTTCCGTCGCCTTATGCACATTTTACGATGCAATAATTACGAATAAATGACAGGCGTGATTCAGCACCAAAATTATCACACAGTGTATAACACAACTTTCGGAAGAAAGATAAATAAGCCTATGCAAAATATTAGAAGAAACCTTTCAAGGTTACAGACACTCGAGGACACGAAAATATTTAAAGAGCGAAACTAGTGGGAATGCAGTCGTACACAACGTGCATGAATATTTATGCAATGACACGCACAACCATAAAAGAAAAAAGTTTGTTCGCAGAATGAATTTCATAAAATTACCTAGGCGATTCTCGGAAGAAATTTTCTCGTTCCAGATGCTAGCGACAGATGATTCGGAAAATCTTGCAATCAATTGATCGTCTGTAAGTAATTATCTCAGCCGCGTTTGGAAGTGACGTCTGTCGAGTACCACAACACTGCACAATGTTATGGTGAACCCGTGAGGACTGAGCGCATGCATCCCCTCTCGAGATATGTATACATCTGTTAGACATGCTGCCATTTGAAGCCTAATTTATACCTTTCTCAAGTTCATTGCACGAATCCATCCAACAAATATTGGCTCCAGTCGAAGAAACGCAACACAAGACACATTTCCGAGCAACTCGCCATTATCGTTTTATGTAATTCCTTTACCTGGTGGGCGTTTAAGAGGAGGTAACCGTTCCATTCAGCTGCGGAGTTGCTAGAAAATAACTGCACGTGGGAGTGACAGGATTTGCTGATGAAAATCATGCGAAATAAGTCTAGTTCATATGGATGAGGGGCCCGTCGCGTTGCGTGTCAGACACGACAGAAAATTGTTCAGTGGAGAGCACGGAATTCTTCACTGGGCCTTAAAACATTGAAGCAGGGAAAAACGATGCGGAAAAAGCTACGTTTCGAGCAAACAGGGCGAAATGCGCTGCTTCAATATTATCGCTTGGCTTTCCGAGTTCAATCAAAGCCAAAAAACCGCTACTGTTTCTTTTCAAGTGAAGTTTTCACGCATCATTCATTTTTGTAATTAATGACACGAGCAAAAATACTTGTATAGGAATGAAGGTAGCAAATACAACAAATTTGTTAACTTTCAAAACATAATTCAAGACACGAAATATGAAAGTAAATGAGAATTGTTGTTTAAACTCGAAGACAGCCTTCGAACAGCGACTTAATTTACAGCTTAAGGAAATGTACAAGGCATATAAACTACGAGACAATTTACCCTTTACCGACCAAAAAAACTTTACGTTCCCATTCATAAGGACATTGCAAATCTTTCGCATGAAGTTAAATGAAGTCTTATTCCAGTCATGCATACGGCTGCGGCTAGTTTCACCTGCAAAACTAAATGCAGTCTCATCACAGAAATAATTTGGTCTTTCTAGGGTAAACATGCGAGAAGGTGTGGCAGGATCAGACATCATGGAGAGACCTATGGGGCCCACACAGTCGCTGCCTTCGCAGGTAACGAATCCTAGAAGGCTGTGCGGCTGTGGCCTGAATGGTACTACAGAGGACAACGAACACATTTTTCTTTGGATGGATCGGAATGAACTGAAAGATATGTTTCTACAATCAAAAAGTATATTTACATATAAATTGAAATTAAGATACCAGAACCGCGACGGAATCGACTATGTCACCATAGACGAATCTTGTTGAACTCTAGTCACGCATGCGATATTATGTTGCTCATCCTAAAGTGCGGAAATTATAACAAAAATTGCGCGCACTTCAAATGGAAGCATCGATAACAATTTAATATAGCATGGAACTGAAATTTAGGGCACATGGCAACATCGATAACAATTCAATGTAACACGGAACTGAAATTTATGACACATGGAAGCATCGATAACAGTTCAATGCAGTTCGGAACTGAAATTTATGGCCAATGGAAACATCGATAACAATTCAATGTAGCACGGAACTGAAATTTATGGCAAATGGAAACATCGATAACAATTCAATGTAGCACGGAACTGAAATGTTAAGCAGACTGGAACCAGAAAAAGATTGCACAAAAGCTTTGCAATTTGGAAGCACAAGGCGCTCGCACGCATGTGATACAGAAACAATTTCACGTTCAAATGAGCAGCGGAAGTAATGGCCGATGCAGAATTGAACCGGCCGGGTAACGATATCCTCTTGGAAGCGCTGGAAGGCCATGGTGACGAGCACTGCATGCATAATCCATCCGAAAAAAACGATAGGAGCAAAAACACAGGGACGATAATAACGCACAGAGGAGGTTAATATGAGCACTCAATGCATAGTCGATGCCAAAAGTGGAAGTCGGGCGAATAAAAGGGAGCTGATGGAAGCGAGGGCCCATAAGGCACTATGCCTCCATTACGATGCATGTGAGGTGCACGGGAGCATCCCTAAAGCCTCGGCGGCGGCGAGTTATGAGGCCTCTGAGGTTCCCATGTACCGCATCACCTGAGCTCTAAAATGAACCCTCAAATATGGCGCCCTCTACACTCAGCTCAAAATAAGGACAGCAGCAGAAAGAGTAACGTTCGTTTGTGCTGAAAGCTTTCGTTAGACCTCAAGAGTTCAGATTCTTCAAGCATAACTGATTCGTTCTTTTCAGGTTAGCTTTACTGGTACGTTTGGAGGTACCTTTATTGGTACCTGTGGCCCGAATTTATGTAACCTCAGAGGTAGAGGAGAGAGTACGTCTTTTGTACTCCCCTTTCCTGACATAACAACAAGGAAAACAAAGCTGAATACAAAAGTGAAGGAGATGCTATTTTTATAGGTCAAAACTCAATGCATCCACTCAAAGTTGCTGAAATTGAAATAAGAGGAAAAAACTAGTAAAGATACTCAACTATATTTTAAATTCTTACAGATAACGAAACATTACTTCAAGACCTCGATAGCGAGGCAGTATTTCTGAACGTAGCATTGAAGAAACAATGAACAACACTAGCCCTGTGACGCTCAACGAAGTGCACCGGCAGGCCGTCATCAAGGGACACGCGCGCAGGACCAGCGAAAGCGTCGCTGAAGGCGAGCGAACACACAACGAAAAGCGGTCATCTCTAACATATCGCAAGAGGAGAAGTAGGAATCTGGGATGTAGAAAGAACTGTAACAGAAGAACTAACGCCCTGAAAAACTGAACGTTCTATGAAGAGGATGGAAAAGGAGAAAAAATGATAAAAAGTAAAGGTATAGTGAAAAAGAAGCTACAACGAGGAAAACCTGAACAGAAAAATACAAAAATGAATTATGATATTAAAAGTGTTAATAGAAAGGGGAAAAACTATACCTATTTGTATGAAGTAACATGGATATAAAAATGATAAGCAGACACCACAGAATAGTTACAAACGACGAGCAGAAATTTGAAGAACGATGTAAAAAGCAACAGAAGAAAAAATGGTATCCCAAAACATGAAGCCAGCACCGAGCAGTTGAAAATAGGAGAGAATATAAAACGAAATTAATCCAGAAAAACTAAGTACGTATGTATACTGGTAACCAAAAATTTACTGAAGATATCAAAATGCTTTCATAACTTTTATATTAACCCGAAGTTTCTGACTTAATGCAAATACTTAATGTTTACGTACATTAATAATTTTGGGAAAATTCTGAAGCTATTTTACAAATATTTTTATTATGATTTTCAAGTTCTACATTTTACTCCCTACTTTTGGACAGCCTTGCTTAACTGTATGCAGTGCACAGTCACATTTAGCTAAACCAAAGGGCTTAATGTGCTCAAATGAACTATTTTACCGACTGTATATGAATAATCGACCAATATATGTTGCGAGACGAGCAGGCAAGCGAGATGAGCAGGCAAGCGAGATGAGCAGGCAAGCGAGCCGAGCAGGCACGCGAGACGAGCAGGCAAGCGAGCCGAGCAGGCAAGCGAGATGAGGCCGGAGCGCTGGAGCCACCGGTGGGTGAACTCGTCCAAATTGTATGAGGAGGAGGCGCCTCATACAACCTAGAGTCGCCTGGCGCGGTCAAAATACAAAGAATTTCCTTGCAGGCCAGTTTCGGCAGGCAACATGTCACGCGAGGCCATGATAACCAACAAAGTTGTTTATGAACAGGAATGGGGTATTGGTATAAAAAATGAGAAATTATTAGAGCTAGAAATGAGGGCACTTGGTAAAGTTACGTCTGCTAAATGACATTTACGTCTCACATTAGGTCGCCAAAAAAAAATTATCTGAAAAAGCCCACGGGATCCGCTGAGGACATCACGATCGCAAGGCCGGACCTCCCATTTAATACTAAGTGCATGACGCCATAGACTAGATAATCTGTGATAAAAAGCGTACCTTGAGCATGGAACGAGTACAGGACGTGATTTTTCTAATATACTTGACTGGATATTGATGGACATGGCGCACGTGAGCGTAATATATAACCGACGATAGGAGAAATTTCCGCATCTAGTGGCTGGACATTAAGGCTGAAGCGTGGACGTACAAAAACAGTTAGTTTTCAGACCTTCGTGTTTTGAGCATGACACTAACGTAGACGGTCGCATGGGGCACCAGAATGCGCGCATTCGCTAGGCTGGGGAGTTAGGCGACGGAGGCGTCATGTGGCTGGTAAGGGGCGCGTACCCTAACCCGAGGCGTAATGTGGCTGGTAAGGG
>VOMN01091688.1:0-12247 GCA_014899125.1 Orchestia grillus
ACAGCCCAACACGGCAACCAACACCCCCATTACCTCACAGCCCAACACAGCAACCAACACCAGGGCCGTGAAATTAGGCGAGTATCGATCACTGCGCCAGGCCACAATCGCCGCATTACGCGCAGAATACACTGGGATGGGCGCACATTTTGCGCAAGTTCGGGATGATAAAATCTGCCGCGGCCGCCATGCCGCTCCGGAAAATTGGGGGGTGTCGTACCGCTTGACCTTACTGGGATAATTGGTGCGGTCAGTAAAGGGTTGGGATTGGGTTGGTATGGAGGTACACAATTGATCAAGGTTGGCGCAGAGTTGGTATAGAGGTACACAACTGATCAAGGTTGGCGCAGAGTTGGTATAGAGGTACACAATTGATCAAGGTTGGCGCAGAGTTGGTACTGGTCTAATACTGTGTTCGTATTGAGTGTGTACAAGGCATTGGGTTGGTACAGGATCGGTATAGGTAAGTACAGGGTTCATACTGGTTGATACATAGTTTTCACTGGGTTGGTAGAGGCAGAATTACTTGGTCTGCAGCGGTCTCGGAACACTCGGTAAACTATGTTCTCCAAAAGAAGTCTCACGTCCTTAATACTTTGACTACATTTCTTCAAGAAGAATACAAAAAATTTGATTGTGAGTGAACTGAGCGTAAGAAGCATCGGATGCGTTGATGACATATTTACTTCGAACAGTTAAGGGCTAGTATTACCATTGAATTGTTCAAATTAGGGCGTTTTAAATGACATCACCTTGCCAACTTCTTCTATTGTTAAAAACGTTCTGCGATTGAACCTCAACTCTCTACCTATTCGTAGAAGCAAATTATAAGAAGTAGGATTAGACCTAAAGTTCGTTTTCACGCGCAACGGCGGGGAAAATGTTCAGAACGACGGTGAGAAATTATCAAGACCTAACGTATCTTTTTTATAGACTTTAATCGGAACTTTCACAGTGGAAATAATTTCTTTTCGAACCTCTCAACCTTACGAAATTGTTCAAGTTGTTGCGTGCTTAAGCCCCTAGAAAGCTGTCAATCGAATGATTAGCTGCTAATCAAATGATACGCAGTTTTCTAAATTTTAACACGCACGCAATGAGCTTGAATAATTTGAAGTAATTCTTAACAATGCAGAGTGAATTTCTTTAAAGTTATAGATCAATTCAATCCATTTTCAAAAGTTGCTCACTATGTAGACAGCATGAGAAAGATTGGTGCTCAACATCATCAGAATGGTAAAGGAAAATAACTTTTTTAAAGAGAATGATTCTATCTTTAGGGTATTAGTTGAAATTTGGGGTAAGGATGCAATTTAAAGTATTTTAATTAGCGTAAACACAACTCACTGCCGACTCCTGCACTGTCAACAAGCCTACTAGATCGGTCACGTGTAGCTGATATATGTACATAGAGTTGATTGTCAGCGAGCTGATCATGCTTCATATAGTTTAATTTTCAATTCGAGGAATTTCAAAGATTCTGATCACGGTGATTAAGACTGGAAATATGGTTCAAAAGTATCATAACAAATTATCAAAAACTTGGAGCATGTGAACCCCGTAGGAAAACAACAGGAGAAGATCGATGATTTAGTAACAGAGCCAAAAAGGATCAGCTTGCAACAACGAGAACAACAAGAACAACAGCTCTTTCACGAGAACTGGTGATGAGTTGTGTACGAAGATTTCATGGTATACTGTGTTCCGTATGTTGGCTGTAATGAATTTAATTTGTCGAGAACCTCTCATATCTGAGAATTACAGAAATACTAGTTTTTCTTTAGAGTTAGCAAATGAACACGTCCCATGAACTAACAACGAACAGTGGGAATGTTTCCACTAAAGGGAGCAACGAAAACACAACTTGCCTGGACCAAATGGTAAGAGGTTTGCTGCCCGAGGTGCAAGTGAAACATATTGTTCTCTGTTCATTGAACAAACTATCAAATTCGGAGGTGGGACCATCGATGTTCGCGCAATGGTTTCAGCTGCTAGTACTGGACCTCTCGTTACGTCACAAGTAAAATGCAATGCTGCTATTCAGAAGGAGTGGCTGTACAGTAAAGATTTTACCTACCCTGGGAAATCACGCATGAAAAACAGTAGTTTTTCCACAGAATCGCGCTCCTTAAATCGTCATTCAGTCATTCAGCAGTCTATCAGTCATTCAGCAGTCTATCAGTCATTCAGCAGTTTATCATAACATTTTTTTCTGAAGACAATTTCACTGAGACGGATTGGCGTTTTCAGAACCCAGACTTTAACCTAATGGAGAATGTCCAAAAGACATTAAATAGAGGACCTAAAGATAGAAACTCAAAAATTTCAAGCTCTGAGAGAATTTGAAAAAAAGAATGAAAGAAATCATCACTAAAGAATGCGAAACCTAAATTCAACACTGCAACAAAAAACATTTTCATGTACTTGAAGAATGAGACGAAATAGTAAATATAAGTTTATATGCAGGGCATATTAATGTTATGACATTATAAACAGTTTGCTCTTCACCTCTCTGATCATTTCGAGCGCCTATATCATTAAGCTAAAAATAAAACGTACCATTACTTTTTGAAGTAAATTGAATCAGTCAATAAATTTAAAAGTAATTCACTAAACAATGTGTACTAATTAGTATTGCCGAAGTAAAAGTTCCCATCATGATCTGCATAAAAAATCTAAGTTAGGTTTTTGATAGGTTCCCAACATCGTTGTGATCAGTTTGGTGGCAGCAGACCTTGCGGGCCCCTCCTGTATTGGTGACGACTGGCGACCAATGGGAGGGTGGCACGCGCCCCGTACTCTCCTGCAACGGACCTTTCAAGCGAGTTAAAATAAATACCCGATATGAGAAGGTTTTATTTCCAGCCTACGCCTCCGTCATCGCATCACGGGAAAGCTATGGAGGCTCTAACAGCTGCTTCGCACGCACCAACACGCGGCCGCGGCAGGGAAAGGGGCAGTACGGTTTGGAAGGGATGGGTTCTGCAGGGGCTTAACGGTAAAGAATATTGCTGCAGAAATGTAGGCATAAATTCTACAGGGACTACCTGAACAGAAATTTGCTCGACGACGTGGCTACATTGATTAGACACTTTCGTTCATTCTATCTACTTCAAGGCGTTCATTCTTCCTACTCTGTTCAAGGCATCAGCAGATTGAATTTTGCTGCGTTCAGGTGCGAGATGGCGGAAACATCACCTCAGATGAGATAACTGCCATTATCACTCGGTTATTGCACTGTGATGAAGGCGTGGCGATAGCGGTGCACACGACAAGAAAATACCGTATTTACGATCGTATACACTAGATAAAAATTCTTCGCGCGAAGGAAACGTAACGACTAGAAAATAAATACTCTGGTTCATTTGCTCAGCCATCGTTTCGTTCACAAGAAAAACGGTGCGCTGTTCCAAGGAAATGATTGCAAACGGCGACTTGACGGCCAGATAAATCCTTAGGGTTTAATTTGAGCCTTCTCATGTACACAGCACGCGTGATGTAGGCGCGATCTGTTGCAGCTGCAGCAGCTGTTACCTACGGCTGCAGCAGCTGTCGGTCCAGGTTCAATTAGAGCTGTTGGATCGACGGATTAACACCAGCGCCGCCAGCGGGGTTTAGTGCTCCCGATTAATCAAAATGAATCGTGGGGGAAATCCAGACGATAAAACTGAGATTTCTTTAGGTGTACCACGAAATTTGGTACCTGGCGTAACGGGAGGGTATCACTACATGGAGGGTATCACTACACGGGAGGGTATCGTTACGTGGGAGGGTATCATTAGATACGAGTATCACATGAACTGATTCGAAATTAGTCAAAATGGATGATTACTCAAAATTAATCATTAGTCGATATGAGGGTATTATTTAACCATTCAGAGGATATCCTCTAAAGAGGGGGGGGGGTATGAGGGGTGTTACGGTTCACTAAACCCTCAATATTTGGGACGTAAAAGTGCTGACGCGAAATCAAAGCTGTAGTTTTGATATTTCTCGTACATACATGGCAATGGAGGCTGCATGACTGCCATGCTGTGGAGGTTTTGCCATTCAATTACCCGAAGAAGTCAAGCCATTTTACGACTAGGCCGTCGGAGTCATACTCGTATATTATCAACAATCGGTAAAAATAAAATGATCTTGAATGATCATATAAAATATATTTCCACAGTGATAAGATTAATTTGTTAAAAAAAAAACGATCGATCTCATCGTAATTTTCAACTCAGCTAGTCTTAAAATTCCGACGTCGTGGTACAATACTCATTTCCTGAGTATTGTACCACGCTCCTGAGTATTGTGCAATACTCAAGAACTGAAGGAGCCGTGACGAACAGTATAATAAAAATGCGTTGTAAATTTTTCATCTTACAATATGAAAAGCTGTGGTGTTGATGGGCCATGGCCGTGCTTAAGTAAATGGATCAATTAGTGATTTGATATCGGAGTGATAACGTACTGATTGTCACGACCCGCCCCTAAGGGGCACCGCGGGGCAAACCTGGGATGCCTGCCTCACGAGCAGCCATACTTCTCGTCACAAGAGGACCTGCGGGAATTATTCAAAAAATTCGTTTGGAATTCTTTCGAACTTTGTTTATTTAGCTTTCAAAAATGAGGCCGGTTAAATATAGCTTTACATCATAGACCACCCGTAACCCGTTGGCTCACTATTTTAGTCCCAACCAAGCCTCTAATTAAGTCCCCACCGAGCCTCTAATTAAGTCCCAACCAAGCCTCTAATTAAGTCCCCACCGAGCTTCCTTTTTATTCCCTAACAAACATAATAATAATTGTTTCGTTCAAGTCCCAATAAACCGTAGCCGTGATACGACGGAGAGCTCTTATTTAATTACTGAGAAATGACTTTCAAATTTCTGCCCCATGTCATTACTGAATTCTGCCCTATGTTATTACTGAAGAGTGCACACGGTTACAAACAAACAAGTAAGCAAGCATATTTTATTCTGACGAGTCTCGCGACTAGTGATAAATGACCAGACAGGAATCTCCCACTTGCGTGAACATGCATGCAAACTATGTGCATCGGTTCATTTCTGCCGAGCTTCCGCAGAGGTTGGCCTCCTCAATATTTTCCTCGCGTCAAATGACAGCCCCTGAAACCCTTGTAAATCAGACCCGAATTCACGGTTCCAGGAAAGCTATGCGATTCGAGTGCCCGCCTTTTATGGGACCCCATAAAAGTGTGACATAAAATTTTATGATTAACCATAAAGTACTTTCCTCGGACGCACTATCTGGATCCACAATATTACTTCTTTCTCCTTGAATTCACTTCCCTCTATGAATATGCTGTGATTCATTTCACCACATGGCTAATGTTTGCAAAAATCAATTTTTTAGAAGCTAACTCCAACGCAGTAAAACTTTATTTTCCATTCAGTATATTCTTATTTAGTAGAATATGGGACGCCTAGGATCAGTATTGTCATATTTTCGTATTTAATTTTGTCTTCAATTGAAATTGAAATAAAATAAAGATGTGTATTAACTAAGTTGTCAAAATTGTAATAATGNTTGAATAACCAAAAATTTTAGCCAAGAACTCTCACGTACGACCGAATGTCGTATCAGAAATGAATGTATTACAAACTTCATCACTTTTTTCAGAAACTTCAGGCAGCGGGGCCCTCAGGAGGTGCACAGGAGACCTCCAACACAAACGGACTGTCGCATAAAATGGTTCCCAAACCAACACACGCGCCTCTGTCAGGAATTGACAGCGTCACCAAGAAATTCAAGGCGTTTCAAACAATCGAAACAGAAGCGAACGCAGAAGAGAGCAAACGATATTAGCAAAATTCGAAGAAAATGGAGCAAGATTTGTAAATATGAATCGTTGAACGACTGGGACAGAAGTTTTGAGTCATCTGGACAATATTGACATGAAAGTTTCGTGAGGAATTACAAAGAACTTTAAATGGAAGTGGGCTCAGGGGACGTCGACCCAGGAAGACACCTTTATTGCTGCCGAGACACGTCCAGTCACGTTTGGAGTTCGCTAAGTTTCTCAAGGGCCGTCCATCATCGTAGTTTTTTAAAAAATTCTTCTCCAGAGGAGACCAAATGGAGCTTTTTGGTCGTAGGAATATTGCCGACGGTTGGAAGAAGACCGAGGTCAAGGCAGAAATACAGTCGTAACAGTCGGACGCGGAAGAGACGGCACCATATTGCAGGGTTTTATCTGCTACTGGAGCAGGCACTCATATGGAAGTGAATGGAAAAATTGAACAAGATAAGTACATCAAAATACTGAGCAATAACACCCAGACGCATGCAGTAGAACTGGAACTAGGCCATGAATGGATCTTTCAACGAGACAACGATCCAATGCACAGAAGAAAATGAGTGGAGAAGTGGTTGCAGGACCACAGAATTAATGATTTGAAGAGGTTCATCTAAGTCCAGGTCTTAATCGCATTAAAAATTGATGACGGATGCCCAATAAAGTTATCCGGCAAGAAAACAAAACCTTGAATGAATTGGCAATTTTCTAAACAAAAAATTGGTTACAATATCAGCACAAGTATGTAAATACCCTCTTATTAATTACAGAAAGTATTTGATATCTGTGAAAAAAATAAAAAGCAGCGCTGATTATGTAAGCCCATTATATAATCACCAGTCAGGTAACATTTTTTAAAGTACGAAATTAACCTACTTAACAGTCACGCCTGCTATATGAGTGAAGTCGTATGTGATGACATTTCAGCGTCCTTAAACTATGACTACAAAGACATATCTATAAAGTTAAAGCAGAAGTGCTGAATGTTGTTCAACTACCGAAAAATTTGAGTATTAAACGAGTTATTTAAAAGCCTTTAAATTACTGGAAACAATAATGATATTCTACAAGGCTATCCAAACTGGAAAACCTGGACAGACTCTTCCTTAATCAAAATATGTTTTACTTACACAAATCATGATTTATTCAACAGAGTTCAAAGAGTACCGTCACGGAATGATCAATAAGAGTTTAGAAGTCAAGTGCAGTAGCGCGGTATTTCGCTGCGCACTCGTAACCTGCGGAATTTCTTCGATGCCATTTTGCTTCCAGCCTGCGCTGCTGTGGATGTCAGCTCCTGCGAGCCTGGCTTCAGATCGCTCTCGCGAAACAAAAATAATATGAATGAGTTTGTTTGACTGAGTTCAGAGACAAAAAATGGACGCGCGAAGGAACTCTTGGGAAATGTAAACAATTTCCGAACAGTGAGCTCAGTTTACTGAAATTTCGACGCTGTTCGTAACATGAAACTCCCACATTTCGCGCAGCCACCGAAGTGAAAGTTAAGTGAAGAAAAGAGAACAATAGGAAAATGAAGAAGTGACGCGTCTAGCTACCAAACTGGTATTTTTTAAATAAAAAATATGTCATTCGCACCTTGTACGATTGTAAAATTATATTTTAATTACGTTCGATTTAATTCATTGTTAAAACACGTCAGTTGCAACCAACTGTGTACGATAAACATCACACACATTCACATATATAAAGCTCTTTTTAAACATTTAACGAACTCCTATGAATATAGATTATATGATAACCCTTACGCTGCATTTCCTTTAGAGCGATCGTTGAGTGGGCGACAGAGGGCATTATGCACTTGCACTAAATAGAGCTACTCCAACTTATTTCCCAGCACTCAAACGCCGTTTCCTGTAAGATGTCAGCAGGACTGCAGGCTCTAGCAACTGCTGCAGTGTCGGGACGTCCCAGCGCAGCCAGGGGCCGCCACGGCAGGTAGCTTCTTCTTCTTCTTCTTCTTCTTCTAGGATCCTGATGGATCTTGAAAGTTGTTGGATTTCTTTATCAGAAGTCCGTGCAACCTGACAGCTTGTAGAGCCTCAGAAGAATTGTAGGGACTGAACAAATGTTAGGTACACATTTCACGGCAGGTAGCGGTACTCCACTCCAGATCCACGGGCTGCCACGCGTAGTTCCTAGTTCTTATAGTTCCCCGCGTGAGTGACGTATTTGTTCGAGTAACGATTACTCTGACTAATCAGTTCGTTTGTATCTTCTAAACCACATCTAGCTACACACATACGTTAGTGTATGTAAAGTGTACACTTATCTGTAGTGTCGGTACGGATTATAAGCCTATTGAATAAGCAGAGAAAAAACATGCATGTGACGTGCGTGTAGAGACTAGTCACTTCACCCCCATTCCCAGTGAATGAACCAAGCGCACTGCATGCATTCATGAGCTAGAGTTCTAGAACAAAACACCTCCGTAGCCGTTGGATTCCATCTCATTCACACTAATGCTAATTAGCCTAACACAACTTCCCAAACTTAACCTAAAGCGCTACTGCTGAACAGTGACGCTCTAAAGTCTACACCAAGCAGAGAACCCACAGCAGCTTTATGGTACTGTGGGCACCCGCAGCTGTGCTGGGGGGCAACCACAGCTCTGTGGAGACCGAGCTCATGGAGGCGACCGGGCGAGGTTCAGGTGGGATTTACAAATTGGGAAGAGGTAAGGAGTTGTGGGGATAAGGTAGGACGCGTCAATGACGAAGAGGTAGTACTTTTTGGTAGTGATATAGAACGAGTAGATGGAGAACAGGAAGAGGTAATACTTTTTGGTGATGATGTAGGGCATGTAGGAAAAGAAAATGTAATGCTTTTTTGGTGGTAATATAGGACGTGTAGAAAATGAAAAGAAAAAATATTTCGGTGGCGATTTAGGACTTGTGGAAAGGGAAGAGGTAATATTTTTCGGTGATAAGGCAGCATTTGTACAACGGGAGGATGTGATACACTACAACCCTATAAGGACAACTATTAGGGATAATAGACATTAGAAATTACTCAGTTTAGTCCTGTACTCATGGTGTTTTCTTCAAAATTTGGGGGACTGCATATACAAGTGCGTAGAATATGAGCGAAAAAATGAAAAATTGAAATATTTCACTCATTTAAAAAATTAGTTTGTTCATTTAGGGATACGGCGATGTAGGACTTGTAGAATAGATAGAGGTAACGCTTCGTGGTGGTGATGTAGGACCCGTTAACAAAAAAGGAACACGAGCTCACAGGAGGGGACAAGGTCTGGACACTAGATGAAGGCAAATGGCTCGGTGACGTCATACGTTTTCCCACACACTGGTTGCATGTTGAGTATGTTGATGGAGGGTATGAAAGACAAGTGCAGACATAATGGAAGTGAGATGTGGTGAATACGGGATGTGGAGGCCAACGAGTGGACCTGGGCCAGAATATATACGGAGTTACATAGATACACGTAGGCGTAGGGTCGTCGAAAAGAAGCGTAAGGAACTACAACGTTTGAGTAGGAAAAATGTTCGCATTTACGCACGATTTTCCGACAGCTTCATACAATAATACAACATCAGAAGCCAGACAGAGGGAAAGAGTTTATACATTGAATGTGAAACATCAAAAGTAAGAAGTAATGCAACAAGAATAGTAATACAAGTAATACAAGTAATACAAGAAAATTAATAAAACAGGTGAAAAATAACACAAGTAATACAACATCAGATGTGAAACAGAGGGAAAAACGTATACTTTGACGGCGAGATAGCACATGTTTGAAGACAAGTCGCACAGGTTTTGTGTACAAAGAGCAATGAGTTCAAAGGAGACCGCGAGTGCGGCCGTGGCGCAGGGCGCACTAGAGAGCGGTCAGGGGGCACCGCGCATGCGCAGCATATGAATCAGGAGCCCAGGACTAAAAAGCAACAGCGGTCGAATTCTGGGACACAGCTGACGGCACGCCGAGGTCGTCCCTCTATTTGATACGGCAAACAGACAGGTGTACCCTATTCAAAATTAGCGCAGTTGGGCGGGGGGACCTTACCTATTTATTTCGCAGCGAACGTAATTTTGTGACGCATTCTCGCAGTTTTACGTATTATTTCTATAACCTAATTAAAATATGGTATCTTATTAAAAGGACCCTTCACTTCTTGCCTACCCTGTAAATTCATTTGTATTTTTGTGTTCGCATCGGAGAAATAGCATGGAATTACTTGCATTAAACCAACAAACTTTTCACTAGGTAATTTTCTCAATAAATTCGTGGAATTTTTTCAGTAATCATGATTTGTGTTGCATTCATGATACGACTGGGACAGTTGCCTATAAAAGGGATATTTTCCGTAACACTTTCTTTCGTATATTCTATTGCTGAAGTTTTTACGAATTCACTGAATTTGGAAAAAAAATGAAAACACCCATGGAAAAAAAAAACGGCGATTAGCCCGGGAATAATTGCAGAGGCAGACTTCAACACAAAACTTCCCGTTACCCGCTGAGTCATATTTCTAATTACAAAGTATATTTACTGCTAGCATATACCTGATCCGTTGGTCTATTCAATGACTGGCTCCTTGTTAATTCCTTCCATTTTTCCAGCGTTGCTTTTTCAAAATTTTCACATCCAAAAGGTATGAGCACTTTCGAACATTTGAAACTCACCGCAGGAGCTCCATTCGTACCGCATCTCGTATCCACGATACTGCTCACCCAAATCTTTCTATTTTCTATCAAGAGAAGAATCTTTTAATAAGAAATTTCAAGTAAATATATTGTCGCGAAATTGAGTTTCTCTGTATCCAAGATCAGTACGTTTTGGAGTTTGTAAGACAACTTTATCGTTCATCCAGAATGTTATCGAGTCCAGTAGTTCATGCATATTATACGTCGCTGCTGTGAACGTAACGAGGGAATTACAAAAGTGAAGTGCGAACTTCACTTCAACAACACTGTACACTTCAGTCGATCAGTCGCCCAAGCGTTTACTTAATAAGTGAGCTCTCTGAAGGCTTCAGCAGGAGGCCAATGGCCACAGGTCACAGCTACACAGACACTGACTTCTAGGACTATAATTTCTCATGATTTCAGTGAGTGAGTGTGAGAGTCATAGGTCAAATGAGTTGCACGACTGTGCGCCAAAACAAGTAATTGATGATCATTTCACACGATCAGCAGAAGCTATCTGGATGAAGGCTTCAGCGAGCTTGTATCCTGGATACTCTAAATTCTGCCAGCTGTGCACCTCAGATGATCAGTCGTGAAGTGCAAGTTGAATTGAGAAGTGAAGAAAATAGAGAGGCGAGCGCCCCAGTGAGCTTGTATTCTAAATTCTTCCAGCTGTGCTCTTGAACGAAAGGGAAGAAAATTCATGGGTAGCTTTGAAAAAGAAGAAATGGAATCGGAAATATTCCATTTACGGCTTCAGGTAATTTTCACGAAAAGAAATTCACGAATTATTATGGGAAAAAGTATGAGGAAAAAATCACGGGTTCAGGTGATTTTTACAGCTCGATGGATATAATGTGATATTAATAATGATGTTAAAATTTCACATTGGATTTTATGCAAGTGAGAAAAAGCAGACCCTGGCAGTGATACGGAAAGCTCCATCGTTCCAGACGCTTTTTTTGATGCCAATATATGTACACGTAAATGTAATCACCGAATAAGAACTAGAAATATCTCGTGGCTCATGTACCGAGACACTAAAATTTCAGAGATTCAATGAACCTGTGCGGCTCAGAAGAATTTAAAGCCGTCCGTTTTTACGCCTCGGGTACACTAACATCTCACATCTCCCCTCACAGTTTGCATTCCAAAAGGCTTGGATTCCAGGTATTCTCAAATCCAGGAATCCTTGAGTTCACGGACACAGTAAAGGAATTGTGCAATTCTTCGCCCTGCAATGACGGAACACAACAATGGCGCCGCTGCCGCCTGCCCTCTTCGCCTTACCGATCTCTGCAATACTTAAACTCGGATCGTGCCGACTGTTTGCAACCGTGCACACTCTGCAGTAATAAAATAGAGCAGAAATTCAAAGCTCGTCTCTCAGTAATTAAATGAGGTTTCCCGCCGTATCATGGTTACGGTTCGGGACTAAAGTGAATTATTTATTTACATAAATTAATTTTTTTCTTTGTCTTTGTTAATAAATAAAGAATAATCATTATAAGCTCACACGGAACTTTAAAGTAGCCTGAACAGCCTAACACCATCATGGCATACAAAAACCCGCATTTTAGTATTAATTTTTTATAGTTTTCTGAAATTTCTCAAGCATTCGCCTTACAGGTTAAGGGTATGAAACTTACATTTTCATGTTTAGATCTGTGTATCTTTCAGATTTAGGGGACTATCTAAGTTTCAGATCCAGACTTCCATCTTTCAGATTTGGGTTTCTATTTCAGCGAGTGTGAGCTCAGTGTTGATTAGGAGCAT
>VOMN01091692.1:0-11801 GCA_014899125.1 Orchestia grillus
TCAAGGCCACCCGACGACTCCCCTTCAAGGCCACCCGACAACTCCTGCACAAGCCGACTTTACGCGATGGGCATATCAGTTAACTCCTGCACGAGAGCATTCAACCTCTGAACAAGGGAATTTTACCACGGAGCGACACTCCACCTCAGCATATGCAGATTTTGCATCTCCACGAACCAATTCTATGTCAATTCACAGTCGTCCTTTGTCACAATCCGGACCTCTGGAGTCGCAATCAGTGCTTCTGGAGTCGCAGTTTGAACCTTCTGAGTCACAATCGTCACTTGAGAAGTCACAATCCCCACTTGAGTCACAATCCCCACTTGAGTCACAATCCCCACTTGAGTCACAATCTCCATTTGAGTCGCAATCCCCACTTGAGCAATCACAATCCTCGCTTGAGGAATCACAATCCGGACCTCGTGATTTAGTCAGTTCCACTGAGAATTCTGTGAACAGAGAATTATCTGTGGTACCGGATCACCGTGAATCCGTAGTTGGTAAAGCGGTAAAAAATTCACTCACCCAGTATGTTTTAGATGCATTGAAAAGTTTCAACATTCAATCTGCAGAAAAGACATTAGCTAATATGTTCTCCTTGGGGATTACT
Source organism: Orchestia grillus (assembly GCA_014899125.1). Lineage (NCBI taxonomy): Eukaryota > Metazoa > Arthropoda > Malacostraca > Amphipoda > Talitridae > Orchestia > Orchestia grillus. The sequence continues at coordinate 611 of VOMN01091692.1, forward strand.
CCTAAACGCTATTTTGAGCTGCTTCAGTAGGTATCGTTGTCACAAGATGACCGTATTCGTCACGGGTTCCCCTTTAAAGCTCGCCAAGGCGTATTTTTCTTGGGATATTCTTCCAACCCTGACTCCCGTCTTCTGGTGCAACAAAGTCTTCTGAGCGCTGAAGATGAAGAGCTGGAAAGCCTTTACAACCATTCAGCGTATTCCACCGCCATTCATTCAGCTTCTCGGTACGAGTTCAAAGAGTGCGCGCGTTGTCGCGAGCAGTTCATTCCCAACCTACACTACAACACAAAAATGGTAAAACCTTGTACTGCGGGAAATCCTTCAAGAAACGATCCTGAGTGTGAAACTCTATACTTCGATAAGCACGTGTACCAAGATAATACGAAAGAATTGAATGGACCTTTCTGTGACTTCATGGAAACATTACCAAACCTTGATAAGATACCATCAGTTTATGCGATGGACTGTGAGATGCTATATACCGACAGAGGGATGGAAGTAGGTCGTGTCACGGTAATTGCGGCTGACTGCAAAACTGTTCTAGATGTCTACGTCCACCCTCGAGGGAATGTCGTGTGCTATAATGAAAAATTTTCAGGCTTAAGGCCGAACTGTTTTGCGAACGCCCTTACTTTTGAAGAAGCTCGGTCTCGCCTGCTAAAAATTGTCAAGCGTGATGATATTCTTGTGGGTCATAGCTTGCAGTGTGACTTGATAGCGATGCGCATTGTGCATAAGCTCGTTGTGGATACATCCCTACTTTTGGGTTATAAAGATGGCAGACGAACAGGACTGAAAAGGCTGTGCGAACTCCATCTGCCATACAGAATTCAAGATGGTAGTCACTCGAGCGAGTCTGACGCGCTGGCTGTGATTGATCTCTGCCTAGTGTACTTAAGACGTGTCATCAAGCGGCCTTAGTAGTCTGGAACATTATTTTTTAAGCCTGCTTGCCATTGTCTTTCTTTGTTAGTTGTAGTCAGTGTAAGGTCGTTTTTACTTCTTAAATATTGACGTACTTTTTGAACTATTGCTTTTAGATTACTATAAGGTTTGGAAAGTTTTATCATCTTTGGCGGTTGTTTAGGGCTAACCACGCTTCATCTCGTGTGTCAGCTAGTACCTGTGTGTATATATATACTTAAAAATAATAATTTTGTACCCAATTTCTGTTAAACCAACGTGTGTTCCCTTGAATTTAACTTTTGCTTCAGTTTCCTTTGGCTTAAAAGATGCTGGGTTGAAATTTGACTCTGTTGTGTGTGATGGGAGAACTCTCCCCTCATACTCCCTCTAATGAAAATATGCCAAACCGAAACTGGTGCTTCACGCGATTCAGTTTTTACCAGCTTTTCGTTAAATCGACGTCCATTCGTCCTGACGGACGCATGGCATGCAGTGTATATGCACCGCCTGTGACGGAACTTTTATTTTTCATTTTAGTGAAATGCCGTCCTGCCAACTAGTACATGCAAGATTTAAATATGAGGCTCGATGCAATTACTAGCTCATAGTTTTAGAATGTATTCCTACGACCACTTGTGAGGATTGTACAGAGGGTGCGTGCGGTGATGAGGTCTGTCCTCGTCGCTACGTACTGGGTATTTAATTCCTTCGCTTCAACGTTGTACCCGTTATCAGGGATGCATAGTCAACTCGTTGATAGTGAGCAGTCTCATTATTTTAAATAAGGACACTCTTAATAATTGTTAATCTATTTAAAGTTCATTTCCACATGTCAACTAAATTCTTTAGCGAGTCAAAAACTGTTTTAAGAACTTGTTCTAGCTCTAGTCGCACAATTTGGAAGCCCGAGTCGAGGTCTTCGGATGTTGACCGACTTTTGATGCGTGGCCCTGAACTCCGAGCAGTCTTGTTCTGAATTTTGGCATTGATCAGAGTTGTGAAAGTAACGTGACTGCTGTCGTGTGCCTTTAGAATGCGTTATTTCCGTCTATTTGGTGGTGCTGCGAGCGGTAGAGACGTCTTTCTTCATCGGGTGTTGAGCTCTGCGCCATGTGCGCGACCGAGGTGAAATGTTTTCACATGCAATCTCTCTTCAAGTTGTAGAATTAAGGGAATTTTGAACTGCCATCGAGCTAGCAATGAATCTTCGATTCAAATACCAACAAAAAAAAAGAAAAATTAAAGAAAAAATTGTAAAAATAGTTTACTACCATATTGTGTTTTGGAAATATTTTTTCTCATTAGACAACCTCTTGTATAGTAGGTACGGTTTTTTATCAATTATTTTGAAGTGTACTTTGGTACAGTGTTGTCACCAGTCTGTTTTATTTCTACATGTTTTATGCATTCTGTCATAATCTAGACTTGTATTCCTAGGCCGTTTATTTCAATCCAAAATGATCTACCTAAATTATTGAAAACAGTATTTTTTCATAGCGAATATCAGATCTCACAACTTTCCTGCCTCAAAGGTGCATTTCTCCTTGTTTGAAGACCTCTAACGAATTTAGTTAAACCACATCTGCCATACCAATCAAGAATTGCGTCAGTCAGTTCTTGAAACTGGTTGACTACTCTTGATCTCGCGTGACTGATATTTTTTGAAGTAAATTCTGGTGAACACATTCGATCACTTGGTCTAAGTTATAACTTTTTGTCTTTGTGTTCCATCGTTGTGTGTGTTGGAAATTGTAGTCCTGCGTTTTGATGACTTGAGTACTTCTTCCGGGGATCCTCTCGGAACGACTCCATTCCGAGGGAGTGTTGCCTTGGTAATGTTGGCGCCTCAAAAGTTCCGAGGGTGGTTGAGGTCTTGAGTAAGATAGGCATCACATTTCTAGTTTTCGCTAGTTTGAGTGTTATTTTACATTCTATTCCTCATTTTACAGGTGATTGATCTATTGGTTAAGCATGGACAATCGTTTTTTTCCTTATGACACCTTAGTCAAGCGAAGATTGCCCTCTTATGCGACTGTGCTCTCCTTGAGGCGGTTGTGAAATATTTTAGCAGAATTGTAAAGGCAGCCAACACTGCCATAGTGCTTGTCAGAAGTCAATGTCTGCCTGCGGTATTTTTACTCTCCACAGGTTTTGTGACTTGTCTTGTGCCAACCTGTGTGTGGGTCCCTTTTGTAAACAAGTCGTTTTAGTTTTGCTTTCTTACCTTTCTTTTCTCATTTCTCATTTTTTGTTTCCTGTGTCGTTTCTTCTTATTCTTCACTTTATATGTGAATAGAACAAATGTATTACAAAAATGGCTGTGGAAAACTAATGTAAGTTTGTTATTTGTGAAGTACGTGTTTATCTATTACTGCAGCATTGCTTTTTAGGTAACAGTAAATTTTCATTTTCTTCTTGTATTTTTTATTTGGACCTGACACGAGAGAATCCGGGAACTTGGATTAAATGGTCATCATGGTTCTCATCATGGATAACGAATGTTTCACATCTACAATAAACGATGCACTACGCAAATCAACTGTTGCGTGTAGCTTGAAATAGCTTGCTTTACGAGCCGTGAAATTGGCCGAGCTTGCGGACGGCGTCGTTCCTGGTATAGGCAGAATTGATGGTTCTCTAGAATGTGTGCTGTCTGCAATTGATTTTCAAGTCTGTTTCGCTTAGAGAGTCTCTTTAACTCGTTGTGATCCATGGGATATTTCAGTCTCGGGTCGGATAGGTTTGTTAAAATTTTTAACATTCATACGTTAAAGTTCGTACGTTCTAAATGCTTTCCTCAAATTGTGAGGAAAAGTTATGAAACTATCCATGGGTCAAGAGCTCAAAGGACTAATTCTGGGGAGCATTTCTGGAAATGAAATCTGCCAGGTAATAATTTTCAATTGTTTTGTTGGAACTGCGCTGAAAGTTTTGTAAGGACTTGGTAAAAGACGAGTATTTGTACCATGACAATAACTTGGAAAAAGCTCAGGGTTGCCTAGAGCTGAAAAACACCTGAGGGTTGCGCAGAGTAGGCTTTAGGTAAAGGTTGGCCCATTGATACTTAAAAATTTAATCGATGAATCATGGTTCGTTTTTAGAAACTCCGTCATTTCACCACATATAACATTTGATGGAAAAATATCTTCCAGTTGCTGAAATAACGGCGTATCATCAATGGTATGGGTAGTAGTCGTGAGGCTCCCATGAAGAACCTTTATTTATTCCAACACGTTTTACCGTTTGGTTTTAAAGTCCTTGCAACTACTTGGTGTGGTGAGGGATGTAAGAAATGTGTGGTTTAAACTTCCTGTTCCAAGGGAAGTACTCCGTGGTCACGTGAAAAGCCCCATCTTAGCCGAGGCTTGAACCCTGGTCATTTCGGCTGTGAGGTCACCACTGCACCATGGAGCATAAGTCGAAATTAAGAATCAAATTAGCTTTGTCACTTTTACGTTTTATGCATACGTTATTTCAGTACAAAAACGCGAACAGTCTGCAGTCAACTAGACAGCTATTGTTACCAAATTGTGATGCCGTTTGTATTCAGTATAATTACCGTCTAGGTCACTTCAGCTTTCGCTAGGCCTTCGAGACTTTTATCTTTCGTACCCATTTTGCTTCTTGCCATTTTTATATCTTCTTGATTATTCATTATCTTTTCTTCCTCTTCTATAACTTGCTGTTCCTATGCGCGGAGGATCTTGTGTGGGAACATATCATGTACGTAGATTCCCCATTCTTCTAAGCCCGTACTTAATGGTCCCTTCTCTCTCGGTGCGACATGATCTGAGCTACTGAAGCGCTGCTATTTCTACCGCAATTACTGTTATTGCCGTCAAGGGAGCATAAAAATGCACGCTTTGCATTCCCGTGGGCAAATGATTTCGTTAGATGTATTTGCTGTCGCTCGTGGAGCAAAGTACAATTATTCCTGAGATGTTTATCTAATAGTGTTTACCTGTAACTGCTGCTATATCGACCCCTCAAGTAGCTGACCCTCCTCTGGTGTACATGAAAGGGTGCGGGCTAGCCTTCAGTTTATAAAAGACAGCTTCTCCATCAGTATTCTGTTGAAAAAAGCGGCGGCACCCCGGTGCGGCCCGAGCTTGAAGACCCAAACATCGTCAAGTTATTCAAGGTGGACGTCACCATGCTACTCGGATCCCATTAGTTTTCCGAATATTTTATAAAGTGAGCTGCCAAAAAGAAAAATTTGAATAAGGGACTAAAGTATAAGCGAATGTAGAAGTTTGAACTAGCAAAGCCTAATACTTTATACCAAAAATAAACCATTCACGATATAGCATACATTGGAGACCAGATTTTCTTGTGTTGAAATCTACGTTCGTGATTTCAACGATAAGGAAATGCGTGGACAAATGTGACAAACTGGTGAAGAACGGATTTTTAAAACTGTTGACAAGATTCTGTGTAATAAAGTAATTTTCACCCTTATCGTATTATAATGAAACTGATGGAGCATTGTAGAAGCCTATGTACGTTATTATATCTGACGTGCTACAATTACCTGAAGAACGAAGTGACTTCTGAATTATGCTTCATACTGAAATCAATTCTTCCCAATCTAGGAAACTTTATCGCAGATGAAATATCTATCTAAATTGAGAACAAGTTTGTATATTAAACTGAACTGTATCATGAACCCTAATATCTTTACTCTGATTCTGAGTGATTCACCATTCGGTGGTGATCGATGTTAATAATGCAGATCCGATACTCATAATATGTTGCAGGCATATTTTTTAGTAAATTTTTACTGTTGCTGAATGCCGGTACTATTTAACAGCTGCTTAATGTAACCTTCTTGGCATAAAACTACCTAATGATTTAGTGAAATTTTAGAATTACACGAAAAGTCGCCATCATAACCATATTGCAATTTTTGTGCATGCCAATATATGCAATATAATTTAAAGGAACAAGAAATTCAATGCTCCTGCATTCTTATGAATTTTGCTTCTGGTTTCTTAATTTAAATTAATCTTCAGCAAGAACGGATTGAGTCGGTGTGTTGAGGCGCATGGGCCTGCTGGACCTGGAGTCCTGATGAAACTTATAAAGAAAATTCAGTCGGTGACTTTGAAGAAGAAAGGTCACTTTGAAGCGAGACGGCTGAAGCCGAACAGTTTTTATCATTTCAAGTTCGTGTTTGTAATTTTTTAGAGGGATTTTTTTGGCCGAAATAAAGACTCCAACTAATGTTGGCCCTCGTATCGAGTTCAAGTTTCCAAAAAATGGTGTAGAGTTGGTGAACATTGCACTGAAAAAACATTGGAAAACAGACGGGCAATGTGACAGGCTACATCTTTCATCACATTACTGTCATTAGGTAGACGACGTAGGCTAATGGTTTTGTATTTCAGTATAATTTATGGGCTTGGCTGTCTGTCACTTCATTTCAAGCTTAGACTTTGATATTGCTTTTGAGAATTTTTGTGTTTCACCGAATGATCTGTACCAACTTTTGCTCAAATTGATTTCCAGTGCTAATACTTGACAACTTATCATCAGCCTATGCTAGCCATACATATGTGAATTTTTCATTTCTTTTGTTAAAATATTAGGTTATCATGGCAATTTTGGGGTTTTATATGGATTATATATTATTTTTTTGTTTTAAAGTAATGACTGATCATAGGTATGTATACACTAGATATTAGTGGATCTGGTTAGTGACAGAGTACCTAACACTCAAAGAAATTCATTAGCAAGGCTGGGTCACAGCAAATGGGGCAAGAGAACTCACTTGTATGTACAATATATAATTCTTACTGAGAATTTATTGGCTATAATAAAGACTTGCAACAAATTTTGACCCTTTTATCAACATCAAGGCTATTGCAAGACCCTTAATTTAAATTCTATCTAATACAAATTACAACTCCTCTTAAAGTTGAAGTGAACTCATTTAACAAAGACAAGAAGAAAACTAGATAGGCCATAATTGAGGCCCTAACAGTTGGCAACTTGGCACTTATATCAAATTCAAGTTTTGATTGTGATGTTTAGTTAAAGGTAGTACTGATTCAAAGATGAAAATTTTATTTAGAGTATGTGCATTGGTAGCACAGTAATACAGAACTAATCCTAATCAAGGCTAGAGCTGTGAAAGCATTACCTTGTCAAACACAGACTGCATAAATTAGAAATAAGAATCTCTGTGGCATGTAGTTTTGCAAGATGTGGCCTAATAGCTTATAAACTTTGTACTTGTTATTGTTGAAAATAGTTGAAACAAGTTTTTTCTATTTTGTTTGGAGTCAAAATAATTATGTAAAAAGCTTACATCACTTGTAATGAACACCAAATTGTTTATAAAATAACACTAATTATTCAAAAGGGAGCCCAATTGCTAGGGGTCAAGGCAAGCTAAATAGTTGGGTATTAGAGCTGCGTGTAATTTTAGAAATTAATGGCAGAATGTTGACCTTAGGCTCATTTTCCAAAAGGCTAGACCTTGCATTTAGACTTCAAAGCTTCATTGCAATAATAATTTATTTATAAGTAGCATATTTTGAAACAGCACTAATTTTCTTAACAACTCAACTACCTAAATTCTTCATTACACTTTAGGGACTTTAATAACATTTTTTGCATATCCCTACATCCTAAGAGATTTTTAGAGAAAGCTGGAAAAATGCAACAGTATATCTCAAGAAAAGCTTCAATTGCCAAGTGATCATTTTGCAGATTTATGGGCTCATTTTTTCAGAAATCATTATTCTAGGGAACCATTATTTGAGGTAAAATTATGTTTTTTGTTGAGCCACAGAATTATGCAACATCTGAAAAAAACATTCCATAGAAAAAAGTTAGTTCTGCCCCAGGGCAGTCTTCTTGAAGCTGCGTTGAATTAAGTTGTATTAATAAATTTTTATTTGTGTTGCTAGGACTAGATATATGCAATCTTCATCACCATGATCACCTGGTAGTGGAAAAACGTAATCAATAGTTTGAAAACTTTGCTATAAAGTGCCAGGGTATAGATAGTAAACATTGGTAGTACTGCCAAGCATTAAATTTATTATTTTCCCTACCTCAAACTTTAGTTATCATTCACACACAGTCCACCTCATTTCTCAGATGAATGGATAACATCGGTCATTTGCCTTATCAGGATTTTTAGATGAACTGAAAATGTGGGGTAGTTGAAACTTGAATAGTTTTAGTAATTTTTTCAAGAGTGATAAAACTTAGTATATTTACATGCATTTAGATAACTGTAAATCTAAAAATAATTTTACTAAATTCTGCCTTAAAAAATATTGTGTTATACCATGTGATTATAAATTTCACTTAAGCCACAGGGAGTGTGAAGCTAAAGAAGGTTTTAGCTTTTTTATTTTACTTGGAGAAAAGATAAGACATTATTGCTCTTTTCCAAATAAATAGAATATTTCAACTGATATAAGTATTTGAGAATAAGTCTGTTGATGGTGGTTAGATTACTTACACTTGTTAAGGAACATTGAAAATGTTGATTTTATAGCATTCTGTGGTATAATTAATTTATTGTTAAATACAAGTCTAAAGCTGGGTAAGGAGCATCACTTCCAAAGCTAATAGTGCTGGCTCTAGCTAAATAATGTGTGCCAGCTCATGTGCTTCTGGCTGTAGCTCTGGTATACATTGCTGTGAGAGTTAACATCCGATTAACACCCCCAACACGGCTATGGATTGTATATGACTATTCTAGTATACTTTTATCAATTTATTTTGAATCTAAACATGAAATCTGACACAAATTATTATATTTTGAGGTATAGATGATCTTGTAGCAAGGTTTATTGGTTGAAGTTGAGCTACTACATTAATATCTGAAAATGACTGATGTTAACCTAACTTAGCCTAATCTAATGTAACCTAACCTTAATTAACCTTTGTTAAGCAACATTTTGTTGTTCTAGAAATGCTAACAGAAATGCCAAGTATGGCTAGAATTTCTGCATTAGGGATTTCAATCTGGACATTAACCCCTTTAATCTACAATAAAACATTTTGAAAACAGGCATCATTAAGTCTAAAGTTATATGGGAGCTCAATAATTATTTTTTTGTAGAAATGGCAGTATTTGAGTTGTAGGTATCGGTACTCCTTTAGCTATTGGTTGTTGATCATTGTTAAATTTCTACTGCATTTCTGACTCTTACACTTTGAAAGATTAGATTTCCTTTTCTGATGAATTTAAATTGTTTATATCAACTTGATATTAACTTTAATCCCAATCTCATTTTCTATCTTTTTTTTAATATGCTTAAAAATGAAACATGTCATTATGCTACTTGATCACCTCTTAAAAATGCATCCGACTTTGGGCAACTTCTGATGTGAATCCTATGGCTTTACCACAGGTCAAGCATATGGGATTTGATTTTTAAATTTATTTCTTTAGGTCATCCTCAGGGGCCATGGAATAGGAAATAGGATGAAGTTAGTTAGGTGTATCTATTGTATGCTATCGAGATTAGCATTCCCAGGGGGGCATTGTTAGGTTACCTCAGCTATAGCTAGGTCTTCAGGGCTTCTATCTTTTGTGCCCGCTTTACTTCTTTAAATTTTCACACTTACTATGCTGTCTCTTTTTTTGTTTTTTCTTTCATTTCCTTCTTAAATTGCTGTTTCTATGCTCAGGGAATTATGTGTGGGAACATACCTTTGCATATATTTCTTATTTTTTTAAAGTCCAAACTAAATTTTTTTGCTCTCTTTGGATCTTGAGGGCCACCAAGACATTACTGAACAGTGTTTATAAAGTAAGCATTTTATATTAGCTGTAACTATGGCTGTTGAGTAAATGTGTTCACTTAAAATGCAAATCTGACATTTTTTCATCAAATTTGTATTTATATTTTTTCACTGTTTGTGCATTGTATTACCATATTTACAGATGTAAAAGTTCTCAATTGAAGTGTAAAGCTCATTATCAATCTAAAAATTGAGTTGTCAGATAATTGTATTCTATTTTAATTGTTCTACTTGTCCTAAACTTTCATAATATTCAAATCATATTGCTTGTCATTTTTGGCATAGAAACAAGCATGATTTCAATTAATCATATAGGTACAAGGGACAAACTAATGGAATGAAATATATTTGTGTTCAGTCATGGATTTAACTCATGTTGAGCAACATAAAAATGTCCTTTTTCAATAAATTATTTGAGTGCTAAGAAGACAATCCTAAAAAATACTAAATATTACCTGCAGGGATTGAACAAAACATTAAGAAAACATACATTATAGCAACAAAATCTTGAAGTATTGATAAGGCTGTCAAAAGCTTGTTTATTATTTTTTTGATTAATTATTACTGTTGCAGCTTAACATTTTTTGGTGAAGTAAAGTTTCTTTTCAGATATCTTATAGATTAAAGTACTGCATGTTCATTACAATGGCAGATCTGGCAGACTCTCAAAGAGCTCAAAATGTTCATGCTCATGTGGCTGGTGCAAGAATAACAAAAACAGCTGTAATGTTTAGTACTTCAAAAAGTACATAGTTTAAAAAGTCATGGCAGCCTTTGAAGAAATGGGGATTTCTCATCAGAATCAAAGTCTGGCAAAAACCAAAACTTTCAGATGGGGATTTCATAGCAGTATTAGTCAAGACTATTTAAGTCATTCCCTGCATTAGATTGCTCCATAAGTGGCTTAGGTTTCAATCCAGCAAGACTTTCTTGTTGTGAGTAGGCTTCCTTCATGTATGCTCTCTCTCTCTCTTGCAACTTAGATTGGGGGTTTTAGTATTTTAATAATTCATGTATAAGTTTTTTATTTAATAAAGATGAGTAAAATATGAATATTGATACACAAGCAAACCCTTGCACAGCAGTGGAATGCAATTTTTCATTGGGACACCCATGGCCCAGTATGCTGGGAATATGTTAAGTATTTTACTTGACCAAGTGCATCCTATGGTTGCTGAACTGTTTTCAGAGAAGATCATAATCTTTTAGGATACCAATGCACCAATTCACAGAGCTGGAGTTGTATAGGAATGGCATGAGAAACAGTCTAGTAAAGTTGAACATCTTATCTAACCACCTCAGTCACTAGATCACAGTATCCATATATTGAACATTTATGGTGCATTTTAAAAAAATAAGTAAAGGGTCAACATCCTCTACTGTTGTCACTGCAAGAACTTGAGATTGTTTTAGCAGAAGTGTATATAGTTTTCTTTGTAAACCATTCAAACTTAAAGTGTCCTGTCCTTGTAGAATTCAAGCTTTAAAATTACTCCTAAAGGTGATGCTATCC
>VOMN01091693.1:0-18507 GCA_014899125.1 Orchestia grillus
CATTAATATTAAATCTAACCTATTTGCAGATATTCTGCATACATGTACTATTATTGATATGGTGGCTCTGAACTCACCTCTCCCCTTCGGATAGTACCTTCAGCTTGGATTTAATTTTAAAAAAGTTTTAATTTGATGTAACCATTCAAAACCAAAAGACGCTCTCTTTTACCTCCCCCTCGATTTCAACGCTTCTGGTGCAAAGCGTTTGCCTCTCGCCCAGAGAATTCACATACTTCCTTCCTTATGCATCATGCATCCACACCTATCCACCTATCCACGCGAATGCTCACCGTCACCTATCCACAAGTGTTGTTGGACACTATTTTATTTTAATGAGGATCCGAGAAACGACGTTTATTTTTACTGGGCCGTAGTTGTTAACCTGGTGCTACCTCAGCATTGTTGTACGAGAGCTCCTCTCGTTGTCACTATCAAATTAACATTTTTTTTAAGCTATTCAAATGAGAGTTGGTGCTGGGCTTGTGGTACTAACAATATAGGTGACATGAAAATCGTTTAAAAAACAACTTACTACGTAAAAACAGTTTGCATCTCCATTCCCGTCCTGTATTTAGAAGTAGAGTGTTGGTGGTCTCCATTTCTTCTCCCCATTATATTGGAGTCGAGGGCTGCCTTGAGTGGGCCTTAATGGTCCAGACACCGCGACGAATGGTCTCTTGAGAGCGCTGCGCGGCTTCCAGTTACTATCGATTTCCACTTGGACGGTTTTTAAATTTGGAAAGTAGACAAAAAATTCACGTGGGGCAACATCTCTTTATCTGAAGAAAGAAATAACTTTGTTCGTTTTTGAACTGTTGCACTGTAATCAAGCGATCGGTTTGTCAACTAAGAGTGTTGTTAGTACAGAATTTTTGGTTGTTCATGTCGAATACATTTTACGAGTCTCTCGATGGCGCTTTAATGAGCAAACTTATAAAATTACTTCATTTTAAAGTGCAACATTCAGTTGAATAATTTGTGAAAATATCAAAATCGCGGTAATGCCTGTACTAATTTTTTTCCGATCATTCGTTAAAAGCGTCAAACCGATCATTCCTCAAACTTCGCGAGTTTGAATTTATGGAGCCTCGCAAGTTTGAATTGAAGGAACCTCACGAGTTTGGGTTGACGTGTGATGCGTTACAGATGTACAGGAGGACGATATCATTAAACCCCAGTACAAATAAAAGCTTTAATTAATGATCAGAGAATGCGAACCTACTGCTAAGGCACCGGTAAAATTATCTTCGTTTAAAAAACTGTGAATACCTGTGAGTCTATGATAACATTTTAGATACCAGAATTAATTGAAACACATTCAGATTAATAGCTTGCAATGTTTCCGGGATACTAGTCTGTTTTAGAGCTCGTTTCCTGTCGCTCTTCAGTTTTGACGACCAAGTGGCAAATTACAGATATCTCGCCATGTTTCCTTATGAAATTTAGCTGATGGTTTTTATTAAATGTTGGACAAAAGAAAAGATTGCTACACAAAACATTTGTCATCCAGTAAGCGGTCGATCAGTTGAGTCCGAAGAGTTATTAATATTTTATTTCAAATGTAACATTTTATCTGAAATTTGAAGCACAGTCGGTCGATTGCGGGATGAATTTGGAGTATCAGTCTGTATTATCAAGACTAAGTGTAAAATGATCGATTTAAAATTTTATATTCTTTGGTGTGGCTCAGTAAAAGTTTGTAGAAAGAACAGAATAGATAGCGGCAGCATGAACGAACGGAGTGGTTTAGTTTTGGATTTGAGTGCTGTGCCGCCTGACAGCGACGTTCCTGTCTCGTGATCACATCACCCCTCACCCTCACCGTCTTTACGTCACGTGACGCGCAGAACGAAAACATTTTATCCCTGATGCACAATCTAAAATTGAGCTCTGGTACGACGCTACGAACGCTGTCATGTTACTTATTCTACTTTCTTATAGACTAACATTATATGATGCAAGGAATGCACTGTCATGCATATATGAACCGACGATGAAAGAGTTATTTAAGTTTTTTGTTCGTTCTTCGCGAAATATAAGGAAACAAGGTAGCATTTATCGCACAATTTACGCTATGATCACTAAGCGTATGCATACGTTAGCCAAATTGTCCCATACGCAGTATTTATGTTCATTTGGATAAATTTATAAAAAGGTACGTAACATGCATAGATGAATAATGAAATGAAATGAAAAAAAGATATTGAATATAGAGTAAAAAGGGGGAAAATATATGAGTAATAAATTATTATGAATTATGAAGTAAGTATGAGAAAACCGTTACTGCTATTACAATGGTTCATAATAATGGTTCATAACAATACATTCTGTAAACTAATAGTATCAAAATTCTACACTGACCACACCAACTGCAGCGGGACCAGCAAGTATTCACGCGATCTGCAGGCCTGGCACGCGCCGATGTGTCACTTAGTAGTATACTTTTTTACATCTAATCACATATGAATATTTGCAGCAGAGTAGAACTTCTTTGAAAAAATCCAGCGATAAAATTTACCGATGATATAGCTAATAAGAAACAAGTAACTGCGATACAGAGATGAATGGAATTTCTCGTAACGGTTTGTTTGAATGCTTTTTTGGTTAAATTCGCTAATCATGACGGAAATTTTTGTTTATAAATCATATATTCTTTCCTCCTCTCTTCTGATCAATAGCATTCAATTCCGTTTCATCTTGTCTGACAAACAATATTAATGTCAGAATATATTTTGATATATTTTGAGGACGAGCTTCATGTTGCTACCCAAGTACATATACCAAACAAATTTTGCCTTGTCCTTGGAAGAAAGAATAGTTTTTGTCATACCTTATGTGTTGTAGACGGTAGTCAAACATTAGATTAAATTAGACAACATTTGTCATGAGGGTAGGTAGACATAGCAACGGATTTTCGACGAGGTGTCAGATTTTTATTCAGGCTTCAGAAGGATGGAATATGCTTTGTCCAGCGCTGGTGAAGACGATTTTTGAAGGCATGCACTGTGCCTGCTGAGACTATGCTTTTAGGTACCCCATTCAAAGCGCTAATATTTTTGACCGGAAAGAAATTCAGAGCTTGGAATATTCTGAAGGTTTTCTTATTAGGTCATGACCGTTATTTCTGGTACGAACATTATTGTCTCTTGCGAAGAGCCTTTCAGGGTTGAAGCCCTGAAGATATTTGTGAGTCTCCATTAGTCGACCGCGCATTCTTCTTTGTTCAAGCGAAATGAGTTCGAGCTGCTAAAGACGCTGTTCATAGCTGAGATTGCCGAGTTGTGGGATCAGCTTTGTTGCTTTACGTTGGATTCTTTCCATCTTGTTGATGTTTCGTCATGATTGCACGGCATATTCTAAATGAGGTTGGACTAGTGCTTTGTGGATAGGTAACGCTATGTTCTTCGAGTTGTATTCGAAATTCCTTGCTATGAAACCAAGAATTCCACTCGCATTTTTGACGCTGTTTCCTACTTGTTTGCCGTGCTTGAAGCATTATGCAAATATAAAAGACATAATCTATATTTGCGGTAGCAGTGTGAAATCATCAAAGACTTTATCTATGTCTTCGGCAACATAGTGAAAACATTAAAGATATAATCTACATTTTTGGCAGCACTGCCACAGCATCAAAGAAATAATTTATATTTTTGGTAGCATTTCGAAGCTATCAAACACGAATTTCATATTTTCAGCAATACTGAGAAAGCATCAAAAACATAATCTGTATTTTAGTAGCATAGTGAAATCATCAAATAAATATTCTTTATCTTCACCAGGATCGCGAAGGCATCAAAGACATAATCTATTTTTCCAGCTGTATTGTGAAGGTATCAATGACATAATCTATGTATACTTTGGGAAGCATTGTGAAAGCATCACCCGTAAGCATCACCTGTATTTTCATTAGTATTAGTATTTTCATTAGCATTGTGGAAGCATCCCCCCCCCGGACTGACACTGCAGAGTCCCCGTGTTCAGTGCCATCAACGAGGCCACATTTCATGCCGACCTCTGGCGTACGTATTGCTGTGCACGCTTCGAGGCTGCGGCAGAAGCCTACGCCCATCTTCATCGGGCTCATTTCCATGCCCAGTCAGCCGTTTTAATCCTCTGGAGATCATACGGAGACCTGATGAGCTCCCGGATAACGGCTCTGCAGACGTGAATAGAGGAAGTCTGCCCGGTTTAGGGAGCTGATCTCTGCGTAAAACCAATTTCCAGCCTGCGCTTCATTTGAGAGGAATTCGTGGAGAAACTCCTTAAGCTTCTCGTCGGAATGGGGTAGATTTCGTCTATTGTATGTGGTGTTCGTAGAGAGACTTGATTCCTGATTACACAAGTCAATTCTAGGGTAAAATTTTCGGCTCCCGATCCACCAGCATTCTTAGGAAATCGACAGGTTCAATTCAACCTTCCTGAGTCGAGAAATATTGGAAGAGCGTTTTATTCTGAAGGGTTCGTTGGAAATTTATTTTATGCCTGTTTAATATATTCTTTAATATCATAATGTTGTAACCCACTTGCAAAATACAGCAAAACCTCGGAGTTAAGTGCGGAAATTATTCGTGCAGAAACTTGTAGTCAAACTTGAACGAGCGTTTCGACGGAATTGTAAAAAAATGTGCCTGCTAGGCTTGAAAACATAAGATTAAATTTTCAACTCTCTGATCATAAGAAATCCAGAAAAGGGCTGAGGAGCCACCCCGTGCTTTGTAGCCAAGTTACAGAAGCTGTCGAACATCGTAAACAATTACAGACGTATTTAAATCTGTAAAATAGAGATGATTCTGAAGTTGTCTGGTCGCTACAAAAAGGCCGTAATTCGTCCTTGCTTGAATATTCTGACACATTGATGCTAATTTCTGAAGCGCTATGCAAGGCCAAGACGTTGTTTAGTGCCACCAAGTATATATGAAGGTCAAAGACTTTGGAGTAAAAAAATCTTCATTTCATCGACTAATTGCGAATGATTTTCAATTTCTTCTGGTTGCTCCAATTTTCGAGTCCCCCCTATTTTCGCTCGACATCCAATTTACTGGAGGCAGCAAGCAATCAAAACTTGTTCAAGACCCTCTGACCCTGAACGACGACCTCAAGAAGAGCCGTTCCTTTTTAGCCCAGATTGCTGACAGCGACTTGGCAACTCCAGAGGCTCTTGCATTGCGCGAGAGAGAGTGCGCCTCGGAAACAGAAGTCCTTCAAGGAGGAGTAAATAAAAACAACCGTAAGAACGTCGTCAAATTTTCAGCAGTTCCTGTGCGTAAGTAAATGTTGTACTGTGATAAAAAATGTTTAGTTGAGTCATACGTTGCAGTCAAAGTTTCACGTCTTAATATTCGCATTGTGGTCTGAGAATGCGATTACTGTAATACAATGGTGAACAAAACTCAAATACTCTTCAATCTAACTCACCCAATGTGACCACGTAGCTGTATTGCGAATAACAACGTTACGTGTATTTGTATATACAAATAATACAAATGCATAGAGGCTTGTGACTCTTCTTGTACAATTGTGGCCATTTTACTAGAAGTTTTTAGGGTATTGAGTAAAAAATAGGTGAAGATTTCTTGAGACCCTATCGTCCAATTTAGAAAAGGTAAATAGTCCACAGTTATAATCGGGATTCCGTTAAATTTTTACTTGAAAACCAAGAAATGTTCTTCTTGATTAAGCCTTGAGTCAATTTAATTAAGGCAGTGTGATGGTGCTGAATCCTGTTAGAAGCTCCACAGTGAACTTTGAAAGTGATCGTTTTGATGGCTTAAACAAACAATTTAGGCAGGAATGAGGCTCGTTTATAACTTGACTTAATGCTGTCATTCTTGACACAGGCGGTGGCACAAAATGGTAGGAATGGTGACATATTTGCGTATTATTTACCATTATTTAGAAATCATCGAATTGAAAAAGTTCCCAAGCTGTTTCTCGAACATTAAGAAAATTTGGTTGTTCCAATTCTGATTCCAGCAGTAAACTGGAGATAAAGGCTATGTTGGGCGGGAATTCACGTCACTTTCAATGACACAGTTTAAAGTCTGTACCTGCTGGGAATAAAACTGAAGAAAATGGAACAAAGCTAATTTGGTACGGTGATTTTTGTGAAGAGTAACGGAGAACGTGGTCTTCTAGCGATTCTAAGAAATACTCGACTACCTCTTTTCCTTTTAGATACGTAGCAAAATATTTCGGGAGTGGCATTTACATTTCTTGGTGCCCAGAATAGAGCCCCGGAGCTATAAACTTGGGTCTTCGTGCTAGAGTCGCGACAAACCACTCTAACATTTAACATGGACACTCAGGTCACAGAGTATCAACAAGATAAGGCTACTTTTTTATTCAATTAAGCGTGTTCCAGTATTTCTCACACATAAAAATGCATTTTACCTTTTTGGAGAAAAGGAAAGACGCGAATGAAATTTTTTCAGGGCGTGACGGAAATAAGATAACGACAAGGCCGCTGTCAGTCCACTAAAGAAGGCACCTCATGGTAAAAAGATGGAAATTTCACAGCTCCGACGAAGACGGCGGTGTCTCCTGACAGCCATTTTGTTGTTTTGGTGTGGCCGCTTCATGTTATGTTATGTTCTCTAGGAAATATTTACTCCTAGGATAAAATCCTTTTTTCTTGAAGAATTTGCTCATGGAATTTCATATGAGCTATCCTAAAATAATTTTTTTTAAAGAAATGTTTGACCGATTGCGACTTGAGTTCAAGAAAAGATCTCTAAATGGGAATAAAACATTTTTTGCTCACACATTTCGACCATTACACTCCACCTACAAGAATTATGGGTAGGAATAGTGCAAGGTGCTTATAAGCTACAATGGTACATATATATACCCGTATTAGTATTTTCTTTCATGATAATTATAGTTATTTTCATGATTATTATTAAAAGAAATACCAACAAAATCATTATTCCTCATATTAAAAAAACCATGCAATGTTAGTCTACGTTCTATTCAAACTGGCATTTTGTTGTGTGAGCATCGCGAATTAATACTAAAGCTGCCAGGCAAACTAAGGGGCAAAATGATCCCTCATGAGCTGTTCCGACATTTCTTAAACATTTGTTACATGTGTGACGACCGGGCACTGCACTACATTAGTTACATGTGTGGGTACCGGGCACTGCACTACATTAGCTACTCGTGTAAGTACCAGGTACTGCAATACATTAGTAAAATCGCAAAAACTGTTGACCAAAAGTTATTCAAAAGTACACGAGACTCAATTTAACAGCAGGTGGCAAGTCGTATGCATTACCTGAATAAAATTATTTTCTCGCGAGGGACTCCGGCCAGCTCGAGCGATATTTCCTAGTTGCACTCGTTCTTAATTTAGATGTAAATGAGCACGTCAAGGTTGCGTTATTTCAAGATGTATATTGCACGTAGATATTTAGCAAATTTTCAATTAATACGTGAATAAACTAAGTGCTAAAATTTACGAGTATGTAAGTGTTCAGGAAGACAATCCAACACTTGTGAATGGCCAACAAATTAACGAAATGGCAAACAGTTTCATTATATTGAATTTTGTAGCAGGCCTAATTATAATTAATTGGTCACTTTCGGCTATCATGAGTTTGCTACAATATTAAAAAATTATGATATCTCAGCCAGCTTCTTCCAGGTGGGGTGTTCGAAAACAATGCTTTCTGGGCCTCTTCCTACCGAAGAGAGCAATTAGTAAAAACTATCTAATAATTTAGCGTCTTGATCGCAAAGATGTTAAAGTTCATCACCGTTCCTTACTGACCTAGAAATATAATGAATTTTTATAACAAATCCAAAACCAGCTCCATGCATTGCTACAGAGAAAATTCGGGAAGATCCTGTCTTTCAGTTCTAAAAAGAGTAATTTTAGTGGGGAAATTTTTCAGGATGGCAGTCAAGTTATTGTTCTGAGCTAAAGAAAAGCAATTACCATCACGCCGCGGCAAATGTTTCTTTGATGAATTTCTCATGTCGAAGTCGTCCCCATGATGCCAGAAAACAATCAAATTTCTGAGCCGGCTGCGTTGTACCATCATTTCACTCCGATTGTCTCCCGCACAAAAAGAAAATATCTCTTGAGATGGAGCGACAGCTGCAGCAACACATCTGTGCTGCTCATGGCCTCCTGCCAACTGTCCGGGGCATACGTCTTACATTTCGTAGTATTTAGCAGCACGTGATCGAAGAAAATTCGGAACATTGAGGCAGCTGCCCTAAAGCAGGACTAGTACTTGCAGAGTGGTGGCAGTTAGGACAGGAGGCCGTACGAATGAGCACATGGCTTTACTAACAATGATTCAAGGTTGAGGAGGTTTCGACTGAAGGAAGCTAACTAAAGTAGAAGACAGTACACAATCAATTTTTTTATTTAGATTCACTTTTTCAGAAGTAATGACAAAAGCATTTGATTTTAAGCTCGGTTGATTTTAAAAACCACTCCCGTTTCAACTTATCTCGTAGTGAGGACGCAGTACGAGCACGATCTTCTCGACGTCTAACTTGTCGTTCCAGGTGGTCCAATAAATTATCTATTGGGTTCATATCTGGGGACTTGGCTGGCCAATCTAAATGCCTGACATATTCTGACTAACTCTCACGCCAATTAATGAGAATTCTGTCCCGATGCACCAGGTAGCTTTCATCCTGATAGATAAGCAACACCAACACAATAAGCCTTTCTTTATTCAAAAATTGTACAAGGGGCAAAACTTGGTTATCTAACGGTTTGCTGTAACCATTCTAGCTCAGTTTGTTGGGTGCCTCAACTAAACGACCCACACCTGATTAGTTGGAACAGCCCCAGAATGTAACAGACGCTCCTCCTCAGTGACATGCCCTCGAAAAATAATAGGTGAGTATATTTTTTTGTCTGTAGAGCTTATTTTCAAATACCCAGCAGCGAATCTCCTCTGCATGTTTCGAAATCAAAACGTCCTTCCTGCATAAGTTGCATCAAATATCGTTTTCCACTATCAAATACCTTGTACGACCGCCGTTAGAGTCCCATAAACTTGCCCGGCTGGAATTCGATTTTTTTATCGTAATACGTCTGCTAAAAAATTCGTGTTTAGTCGTGGTCATCTGTACCGGCACCCTCGTGTGTCCGGCCATAGCGCTGATGCTGTTCTTCAGTATGCATAATTTATGTGGTGACCGTGTCCAGCATTCACGGCTTGTGTTTTTTCCCTGAGTGTTCATAGCATGTAGGAATCTTTGCACACTCTTTTTAAGTGTGGAATTTGATTCACCGAATGAAAATCTACACACAAACTTGGTTCCAGCGATTTGGATTTCAGTGATTTACATATTTGAGTTTTATTATACTAGGACGGTTACAGCAGAAACCAGGAGCATAACAATAGTACATCTTATTCGGCTTAATTTTTTTCGATGCTGCCTCTTTATAATGGAGGATAAATGATCACATGCTCTGCTGCATTTAAGACTTGAAAAATTTTCTGAGTAAATTCACTTTTGAGAATTATAGTGCGAATGATTCCCGCTGGAAATCTTTAGAAAATGATGATCCCTCATACATGTACACGGTGTTGGGCCTGTGACAAAGTATTTTTCCTTATCCTATTTCAAAATGGCAACAAGTGGTAGAGCTCCTGAACAAAATAGGATATCTCCATGCCTATGTTAATTTCAGAGATCGTATTGATAACTTTATCTCTAATAGTCACTTAAATTCATCTCTTTCACTCGACATTCAAACATGTCTATTATGCAAAACTAAATGTTCACTGCGGCCATCTGCACACCCGGCATATAGTCGCAGGAACTATAATTTAAATTTTTTTCTTCATCAATGATATCCGACGGTACGCGCATGGATAATTCATCTAATTGATAACAGGCCGTTATTGTTCTTGTAAATTTTGTAAAATCGAACGCAGGTGCTCGAATATACAGCATGCCTGTCAATCAATTCCATTTTCTATTCCACTCGTGCATAATAATTATCAACGTTGAACAAACCTATTTTCTGGGTTGGGTAGTTTTCAGGGACATCTAATTGTCATATTGGCGAATTGCTTTGGCGAATTTTCGCAAATATTATTAACCCGGAAAATTTCAATAATTTGAAAACATTGTCTAACACTAGCATCCATTGAGGGCATATTAAAAAAAATAGCGTCAGGCAGATGGTAAACACCGACCGACACGTGGACGCCCTGGAAATGTACACTAAGTAAAGTCGACGGGCCATTTTATTTAATTAAAACAACATGCTTTGATTTGGGAACCAAACCAATTAAATACGACTTATGAAATGAATTGAAAACTTCATTCGAATAACACGCCGTGATCGCACTGTTCAAAGGACTATTCAATTTCCACTCAATATTCCGAACACAACTTCTTCTCATTAAACTCATTAACTTATAATATATGTTGAGTATTCAGTTATGCCGTCATTTTTCCCTAAAAAACCGTGGGACTTTTCCCAGATGATTTTCATTTGCCACCCTGAGTGGCATTGATGAAACACGGCCTTGCGTTGACCCTGTCTCTAATTTGTGTACGAATGTAGTAGTCTTTCGTCTCAATTTACAGAGTCCTCGAGCCTAATTAAAGCTCGCATTTAGAGTCGGTTACAAAAGAAAGGGCGTCACGTTGCACTTACCTGATTTCTGTTCATTTTTTGTTAAGGAAGAGACTCTTGAATTCTAGTAAGACGACGCTGTCAGTTTTATTAATGAAGTAATAATGTTTCATTTGAGTTAGGAATTATTCAGCATAAGATGGCAATCGAGTGCATAAAATTTTTGAATCCACATTACATGCATTGATGAAATTGTTTATTTTAATTCATCGTGGGTAGAGTTCTACATCTCATAACCGTTAGGAAAACGATCAAGCGTATCTCATACGATGTCAAAGTTGTATGACTTGAGAGCAGCCTGCATGCTGAGGAGATCGCAGCATCATGACAATGTTGGGATGTTGTTTGTAGATAGTGAAGAAATGCTACAGGCATATAGGCGACGCTTTTCACCTGGTAAAATACACCACACTTACGAGGTGTGTCGGAAAAGTAACTACATTGACGCCATGGAAAACCTACTCCAATTCCTGGTGACAATCTACGTGTTTTCATCTCTTAAGTTACATCGTTCAAGTTGTGCGCAGCTGTTCTTTTCTGCCAGGTTTCCTCGTTCTGCTGGAAATTTTTTCACGAATTTCACGCGTCTTGTTCGTTATGGCTTTTATGCTGACATCCACATCCTCAAAACGGGCCCGCTTGATTTCCCCGATGGAGATTGGGGAAAAGGAAAAAATCACGGGAAGCAAGGCAAGTGAAACAAGGTTCAAGTATTATAAAGTTCATCTCGGCCAAGAACTTCCAGATGCTCAAAGCGTTGTGAATTAGTACGGAGGCCATTAAGAAAGTTGAAGTGGCGAATGTGAAGGATATTTCACTTGCATTCTTCCAGCAGTAAATGGAAGCTTCATCGAGAGAGAAGGATGGAGAAGGGCATTCAACTTTAGAGGGGAGTACAGAGAATGTGAAACCGTGTAAGTGTTTTGTGGAATTGTTATAAGTTGTACCTTATACAAGACCTTTGCATACACTTCTTATATGAAAAATAATTGCGGCCAGAAATCGGAAGAAGATTACATGAATAAATTAAAATTTATCGATGTTGCCAAGCGACATGACAGTTGCGCAGTATCTAAGCATTCATGTAAAAAATAGCGTAATTAGGTCAATTTTGCCACCACGATGCATCTGTGCAAGCTCCCGCTGTTTATATATATATATATATACACGAGTATTTGGCTGCGGTGCTGCCACCCTGCTCTTAAAATATGCTATTTTAACGCTTTAAGATGTTCAGTTTAAGTTCATTCTTTTAATTTCTGTTTTACTAAAACTCCCACGAATCTTAATTTGCGTGCTGAAGAGGCTGTGGAAATCCTAAGGTTATAGAACGGGAATACATATAAATGATTTTTGTCTCACATTAGATGGGAAATCTCTAATCGATATATAATGGAACTTAATTATTCTTCTACGAGAATTTTCAACACGATTGCAAAAATTCAAGGTTATCAGTGACAATCATAGGTAACAAAATATGCATTTTGAAACTTATCTTCTTAATGAAAAATTGAAAATTTATTTGGAAGAATTGACTCGCAGGTTTATTGAGAGACCTATTGGCATAATGCACTTGCAGTTGCAGTACGTTTTAGAGGCACAACCCGGCTCGGTAGTCCGAATTGCCTCGCCAAATACAAACACGGGAACAAAGAACATTGCAATGTGAACATCGGGTGTGAACATCGGGTGTGAACATCGGGCGTAGAATGCATCGAGACGGGGCGCTGGGAGCCTTACTCTCTGAACGAATTTCCACTCAAATTTTAAACTCATTACTGTCGACATATGTGGACGACATGGTTGTTGCATTCACACGGTCACTGTCGACTACACAGACCGCGTGAATGTAGCGCCGCTAGTCGGGCAATGATCCTTAGCAGGGTCATTGATGCCCTCGTAACCTAGGGTCAAAAACTTTAGCATATTAGAACTAAAAAATATTATTGTACCTGTTGTGCCATATTGAATTTTTATCTTCCAACGCCAGGACCGCTACTCAAATTAGGAAAATTCATAAAAAGGGAACAGTCAATTTGGAATTCAAAAATATTTTCAAGGCTACGAATAAATCAGTTTTGGACAGGCCAAAAGAGGCCTGTCCAATGGCTACGATTAATTCATTTCTGGATGATGTTGCATTAATCATCGCTCCAGGTAAACGAAAATTACAACGACGAAAGCCGTTTATCAGCGCTCGTAGTTCTTTGTGAAATGACGAGTTATTAAGGCGTAACACACGCAAAACGCTGTCATTTGCTTCTTTTTCATTTTCAAAATTTATCGCGGCCACCTGGTAAAATTCAGAAGTTGACAAACGTCCGCAAATCCTCTCGAGCTCAATTAGAGGCCTTCGACGAGTGTGCTTCAAAGAAAAAATATTTGTTTTCGCTCTAACTCAATCCTCTAAAACAACTCAAGGTATCGCGAAGCTTCCAAAAACCGAAAGAACCTTCTACAAAACTGAAGAGAACTCCTGTCAACAAACAGAAGTTTGTTTGTCTAACCTCTGGCAAAACTCTTTGAAAGTCAACCCAAATTTAAAAGACTGAAACTTTCCACACTTCGATCGTCGATTTCAATTCATTACTTTCTTCACTTTGATAGAAAATTAATGTTTCACCACTCCCTGTAACACACTCGAGATCATGAATGATTCACGATTCTTTTGACTTTACAATAGAATATCATTCTTTAGATTCTTTAGTGAAAAACGTTGCTGAACGAATTCTTTACTTGCTGTATATTCATCTCACTCAGGTCAGGGAATTCAAAATGCATGAGAGCAAGCTTTTCTTTTCTCCTCGAAATATTTCTGATGCGTTGCAGGAAAAAGTTGACGTATCTTTGCTATACTGTTTCGACAATTCACTTACCAGTACGGCTTTTCAGCCATTATGCATAAAACATGAAACATGAAACGACACTACGAAAATTTCCGGAACAGAAACTGCAACAAAAATAATTTTCCTTACTGAGCTAAAATTTTCATTTATCATAGGAATGAGGAAATAAAAGAATCAGTATGCCCGACGAAAAAATCGCTCACCCTTAGAGATCCAATTTCCTATGTTTCTAAAAACTCAGGGAATAGTATTTACAAAAAAGAAAGGCGTACCTCAGTTACTACATGGAAAGAAAGAATATCTTTTATTCAAAACAGAAACATGACTAATGTAATTTTCTGAATTCAGCTTTGTGGCTTCTCAGGTTACGGTCTTCGATTATCCAAAATGTTTTTACTTTCCTTTGGGGAAAAAAGTACTTTACTGAGCTCACAAAGGCCACTAAAGGAGCTCAGCATCAGCGAAGGGCGTGCTGGAATTCTTTGTGTTTTTTGCTATAATACAATTTTAAATAGAGAATACGAGGGGTGATTATGAATGCTAATTATACAAATAAGAATTGGAAGTGAAGCATCTCCCTTCCAGCATCAACGCAATATTTAATTCTAATTCTGAGTTTTAAGCACATCCATCAGTTTCTTTTAAATTAGCTTTAGAACTGTTTCTATTGCTGCTTGCAATTCATAATTGCGTAATTATTTATAATTTTCCTTACTTTCCAATTTACAGTGCTCATTTCTGTATTAAAAAACTTGAAGTTTGGATGACATAAATAAAATACATTGGTCGTTCTATTCGACTCATAATGATTCAAACCAGCACAGAAGATCTCGTGAGAGGCTATACTTCATAAAACTGCTATACCTTGGTAATTATGAACATGAACTTCAACGCGTTTCAGTCGCACACCGTTTCATTCAAGAGTAACGAAATTATTTACTTACGTGATGGAGGAGAGTTTACTTTCTTTCTACCGCCACCCGTTGTTTCTTTTCAAAGTATTTATGTTCAAAAATTCATACATAAATGTCTGAGCTTGGATCTGATTTTGCTGATTCCAATTCAAATCGTCCACGGATGTTACACGTTTTGCTGAAATGGTACGAATGTTTAATTTTCCTATTATTTGCATTTAGAACCTGGTAATGCGTCCGGGAGTTTCCATTAATAGACGGGATATTTTCAGAAACATAGTTACTCAGCTATCAGGTATATATCAAAACGCTCAGCTCTGGACTACATGAGTAAATTCTGTCTTTTTACTCCCGTCTATCTATTTGTGTAAACTCCCGTCTATCCATTCCCGTCTCTCCACTCCCGTCAATTCACTCTCATCTGTCTACTCCCGTCTATTCATTCCCGCCTATTTATTTTTATGTATCCATTTGCGTATACCTACTACCTTATCAATTATTTATTCCAGACTTTATATTCGGGTTGACTTTTTTGTCATTCGCCGCTACGTGACGCTGTTAGACTCTGACTCAAATTATCTACCGTTCACTCAAATTACCTGCCGTTCAAGCTGGGTTTCGCTCCCCAAATTCATGCAGCAGACACAAGCTCCTGACTTCATTTGCAGCCGCTACTTGTGCTCTAGTTTTCCAGTAAATCCCAAGAGAAAGGATTTTTAATTTCCTGCTGAAGCTATGGAAGTGAGGTCGAAAAACGTTTGCTGCGTCGTTCGTGAAATTCATGTAAACTTTCAGGTGAAAACTCAAAGTTAACGAGGATTAAAGCAACATCAGGATGTTTACCATTGTTTTTAATATTTCTCGGGCTTGAATGGTGGCCAAAAGTTATCAAATATAAAATTACTTACCCTCTGATATTTCGGAGATGAGAATTCATTTGTTGCAACTGATGGATGATTAAATCAGGTGGCCTGATTTCTACTACCCGCTGCCAAATTTGCCTTGGTCGGCAGCAGCGTACTCATCGGTTAAAAACGATCTGGAAAAATATTGAAATATTACCAGAAAAACTTACTACAGGACATCAATTACGCTGTGCTATCAAATGTGCACTCGAAGCTTGGCAAATAATAGTTTTATTTGTAGCTAATTAAAATACCTTAAAACTTTAAAATCGCCGTCTTTGAACCTTGGCCAGACTGGCCCAATTAACAAGTGGTTTATTTGGTGGAATTAGACCATGAAATAACCAATTATGGAGCCTTGTTCTGAATTAGCGCACTAGATTGCTGTTTCTCATACCCACATCAAACAGATGGCAGTCAATTTAAATAATCAATATTCTATATTTATTCAATTGGTTTCGTTCATCATCTGTGGCAACGAAAAATCCCCGGGTAAATCAAAATTCATTGAGCAATGATTTCCCCAGGCGAGTATAATTACTAAGCACTCAAAAACAAATTGTGATTGTGTATCACTCTGCTAACAATTGATGACAGTAATGGAATTGGTGACTGGTTCATTTCTTTTTCACTTGTTTCGGTCGTACGATCAAATTATTGAACGCCAGTGATAACTGTCAACGCTAATAATGCCGATACCAATAATATCATATTTGCCAATGATAATACGGGCTGACACTGATAATAACAACGATACTGATGATATTAGTGGCCAGTGAAAATAGCCGATGCTAATAATACCTATACTGATAATGTTATTTTTGCCAGTGATAAAACCGGCCTTTTTGATGCTGGTAAAAATCGTTTCGATATATAAAGGTGTCGATAATGTTTTATTTTCCAAATCTATCACAAAATTTGCTCGTACAATAACGTGTCTTATAGACTATTTCGAAACCTAAAACCCACATGCATCTAAATGGGCTATAGGGATAGTCTCAGCGAACTCAATAACAAAAAAAGGCGTATTTATTATCGCATTTTACGCTTGCAACGGAAAATAGAGCAAAATATCGCTGAAGGTGGTCCCCTAAACGTTCTACCCACTGTGATACTTGGCACGAGAGCGAGTACTATTCATACATAATACATAAAATTACGTGCCTCATTCAATAATGCCCGCTTCATTCATATGTCACGAGTCCAGAGCGCACCCATTCACGTCTTTTGTTTTGTAATAGGGATACGAATTTATTAAATTATATTGAAAACTGGCGTGACTGAATACGAAAGTTTGGGTAACGCGCCGCTTATTCGGAGCACTTTGGCCAAAATTCCCTTGTGTCGCTTCCAATGCAAACCAAAATTTGGGAGTGGAGTGCTTCCGTCTACCGAGTGGCAACACTCGAGTTGGGACAAAAATAGTCTGGGAACGGAGCTAAAATCACAAAGAACCTTGGCTGGTATTTGTTTGACTCCAGCATCTCGAATATTCAAGGTGAGACTCATATTCACGGACGAGGGAAGGTTTCCTGAATATTTCAGCTCAGATCTCTTTGCTAGGTTTCCTCCTTGGGAATAGATGCTGGACTGCTCTAGGAGTTATATGTAAATATCCCGTATCCAGTTGGCATGAATTCAAGCCTTGATTCCATTGGAGTTGAACTCCCACTCGAGAACGTTACTCACGGAAGTTAATTAGGAGAATCGAAGAATTTCTCTCAGCTAAATCTCTAGCTAAAGCAGTGCAAGAACAAGTCAATATCTTTGTCTAATCATGACGCGCTTTATTTTACAATTTGACTTTCTGGTAAATATGACTCGTACAAATGCTTGTACGAGTCATGTTGTCGTGTTTAATTTATTCATATTTTTTTTAAATTTCTGTATCAGATCCCACGCATGATGTACACTTGCATTGGAAATGTATTATTTGGTGCCCGTTTTTGGCTGATGTATTTTTGGGCGTCAGCATTCAGTATTCACGATCAACTGATTGTTAATTTAGATTAAAATGATGAAAAAGAAATAGTCTGAGGAAATTTATGCAAAAATTGAGGCTCTCGGCAAATTTTTACTCTAGATTGGAATGAAAACGTCAAGCGTAATTGAAAAGAAAAGACTTACTGAGAATAGAACTTTTGTTTAGAAACGGGTTACTGAAAGTATTTAGGTCGTTTGGTGTATGAAGCCATCATTGTGGGGAAAATTACAAATTTTGAAGGCCTAGCAGAGAAGCGACTGAAAAAACACAGCAGTAAAATAAGAAGTTTTATTTTTAACCCAGATTTATGACACATCAATACCATGTAAAATTTTAGGACAATATGTCTTTCCTTTATCCGATTTTCAAATTTTTTAAAAGGTAGTTTAATAAGTAATTTTTAGAGCCTAGCTATAGATTGATGCTGTAACAAATCCATCCCTAAAGTTTCGGAATCAAGAAATGTATTTAGCTCAATTTTACAAGACAATATTTCATGCAAACAAAAATATAGTTTCATAATGGCTTATAAATTCCGAAATTTGTTTTAGGCAAATTGTTCTCTCTTTTCTTTACTCAGATATACAAAAGTTTTGACTTTCTTAAAAACACGTGCTTTCATAATTGACGTCATCTAAAAAATAACGTATTAGGCTGGTAGTCGAAAAGTGATGCAGTGCTTCAAATTACTCACCGACTTTAAACAATTATGAGATAAGAGTTCTGGTTTAAAGTTACTGCTTCCAATCTCGTCCAGAGGGCAATGCACTCATCATTCGACGATTCCAGTCATAGCGACTTATACACATGAACAGCTAAATATAGCTTTTGAATCAATCAGTTCACTTGACCGCGATACTAAAGACAACAAGATTTCTTATCAATACTCCGGTTTCGAAGGGCAAATTATTTTGCAGGTTCTCAACCGCGATCATTGTTGCTAGAATTTCTCCCAATAAATACACATGTGATTTCGAGACTCGCAAACGTTCGGCATTCTACCTTCAGATCAGTAGTTGTGCCACTAGAGAGATTACATGGGGGCATTCGAGGCATGTAGAAAAGAAAACACAATTTTACTTCGAGTGAACGCACGACACACTTCAAAGCGAGAAAATTGCACCGACTGCACTCGCCGCCTCCAGAAATGCACTCCTTCACGCACCTGTGTTCGTTTTTTTAAATGCATAGCTCCTCAAGGTGCAAATTTTCAGTCACGGTAAACATCGCGACCGTATCA
>VOMN01091698.1:0-41501 GCA_014899125.1 Orchestia grillus
TTTGTAAAAGAAAGAGAACAAAATTTCCAACAATATGCAACAGACACTTTTGAAATACATGCATATTTATAGGAGATATGAGCTTTCAAAAAAAAGGGTACATTTTTTGGAACACTCTGTATAGCAGGAGGACCAGAGGACTTCCTCCTACCGTACAGACGAGCGGGTCCTCAAATAAAAAATCAATCGTAACGTTCACTGCACAAATAATGCCGATAAACTTAAGATTTTGATTTACTACAAAAATCGGGAAATAAAAACTTAATCGAGACTAACAACTTAAACGGACCTCGGAATAATCGTCAACTAACCAATATATATATGTGTAGAAAGACATGATGGCTATGATTATAATCTCTGGGATTAGAATAGAACGAGATTCACCATTTCCATTGCTTACTTTTCGCCCCATGTTGACCAGCCACGAGTGTCCCTGGGAGTGTCCCTGGGGGCGTGTACAGCGACCTGCAGGCGGCGGGCGTGTTGGACGAAGGGGATGTCTACTACCGCTACAACGACTTCAACTACCGCTGGGTCTCCTACACCAACTGGACCTACTCTGCCACCTTCCAAGGTGCGATTTGGGGCTCTGTCGTGCAGTGGGTAGCGCGCTCTGCTCCAAGTGAAACGGGCCCAGGTTCTACTCCCTGTTGAGCTCGCGGATTTACACGGAGTGGCTGCCTTAGAAAACGAAGCTCAAACCTTAAATTTCTCACAGGATTTTTGGTGCCCTGCCACTAGTTATAAGTCATTTAAAAACAATAAAAAAAGTCATACGAGTAAACGTGTCAGCTCCTGGCAATTGTGTCGGACACCCAAGCACGCATCACCTGACCCCTTTCTATTGCCGTATTCTATTCTAACTTTGTTACCATAGCATTGAATTCCTTTCGTTTCGTCAGCTCCCACCTTCTGGCACAGGCCCCCCAGTTCAGGTGGGAGTCTCTGGGTCCCGTTTTCCACTGGCAGAGACTAGCAGCTACAGGGGATTTTGAGTAGCAAAAACGTAAGAAGATTTTTTCCATGTGATGTTTCGCTAGCATAAGTTTTACACATTTATTTGTATTCTTATTTATTCGAATAAGGGACGCCCAGGATCCATATTGTAGGTTAAGTATTTGGAAACATCCACTGGGTTTGATATTTATTACCCAAGCTTTCGCACACTTAAGCAGCGTGCGTTCCCAAGGGACGTAACAATGAAAATTTTGGACCTATAACATTCTATTTGTATTCGTAAAATTGCGTCTCCTTTACACGGTACCAGTGTTGGGTGGTGGCTCACTGGTACCGTGTCAGGCTCATAGCTGGGAAGTCAGGGTTCGGCTTCTGGTTGGGGCGAACTGATTTTCACGGACTCACGGAGTGCTTCCCTTGGAAAAAAAACTTAACTTACATTCTTTATGCGTTAGTAGTTATGAGGCATAGAATACCCAACGATGCACTGCATGTCAAGTGTGTTGGAATTAATAACGCTTCTTTTTTTGTGCGTTTCTTTCAATTATTCGTGATATCCGTCCCAAATTAAGCGGGATGTCTGTCTTTCGTGCTCACTTTGCTGCTCTCAATTTTCGTTCCTTCTTCGATGTCTTTTTTTTCTTTTCTTTCTCTTCATTCTTAACTTACTGTTTCCATGGGTAGGAGATCCTGTGTGGGAACATACTTTGTGGATAGATTCACCGTTTGCTACAGTCCATAGTAAATGGTCCCTTCTCTTATATCGTAACATAGTCCTAGTCACTGAACCGTTGCAATCAATACCACTAATACTACTACAACTACTACTACTATTACTACTACTACTATTACTACTACTGTTACTACTACTATGGCTAAAAAGTATTATTGACTCCTTTCATTTACACTCGCAAAATGATTCTATTATAATACATCCCGGTCCCAACCCCAGTTTCTATGATACATCCGCATCCCCCCCCCGTCAGTTTCGGACGCTCTGAGGGCCGAGAAGAAGATAGCGCTGGAATTTGAAGGCATCGACACTGTGTCCTCGGTGGTTGCCAACGGCCGGGTGGTCGGTCAGACCAACAACATGTTCGTCAAATACTTC
Source organism: Orchestia grillus (assembly GCA_014899125.1). Taxonomy (NCBI): domain Eukaryota; kingdom Metazoa; phylum Arthropoda; class Malacostraca; order Amphipoda; family Talitridae; genus Orchestia; species Orchestia grillus. Next base: position 2,069 of record VOMN01091698.1, read on the forward strand.
TTTGACATCACCAGCATCGTCAAGGTATGCCAGGTCATGGGTGTACGGATCATTTCAAAGTCACTCGGTGATATTGGAAGATAATTGTCGAACAGATCAGCGACACCGTCAAAGAATACGGTGCCTGGACCCGAGTATTTGCGAAACTCTATTTTTGATTTATTTTGAAATTTTTAAGTGCTGGTTAGGGGGAGGAGTGCAGGTAGTTATGAGAACATATATTTACCAGAATATTTTGACAGAACAGAACAAAATTGATTGACAACCAGAAAATCAACTAGGCAAAGATGTGATGCAACAAAAGTATTTCGGCAAAACTAATATCGTGTTATACACTCACTGAAAGAGACGAAACCTCTTGTGAGTAGTCATGTCATTGTTGCGTTATTGTAGTTCTGATCCAAGCGCTCTGTGACGACACAAGTCAAGGGAAAGAACTTGCGTCGATTTTTCATTTCGTTATATCTACTATCAAATAAGCATATTCGGAAACTTTAAAATACATTTCATGACATCCTTATGCGTTTGAAGAACAATATCCCGTATATTGGAAAACCCCCATGCACCTGAAGCGTATGTAATATCCTATATACCGGAACACTCTCATGCACCGGAAGCATAGTATCCCGTATACCGGAACACCCTCATGCACCGGAAGCATAGTATCCCGTATACCGGAACACCCTCATGCACCTGAAGCATAGTATTCCGTATACCGGAACACCCTCATGCACCTGAAGCATTCCCGTATACTGGAACACCCTCATGCACTGGAAGCATATGCAGTACCCCGTATACTGGCCCACAGAACAGCAGCGAAGTCACGTTGGAGATCGAGCTGCAGTCGCCAGTGGAGTGGTCCCGTCGAGCGTACGAAGAGCAGGCGGCCGACTACCCAGTGCTGCCTGAATGTGTGGACCCCGCGTACAGGGGCGAGTGCCACGCTAACCACATCCGTAAGATGCAGGCCTCCTTTTCCTGGGACTGGGGCCCTGCGTTTCCCAGCATGGGAATCTGGTGAGTCGCTCCCTGCTGCTATTGTACGAAGAGAATCTCTGCAACTTGACGACAAAAAAATTTGATATCACCTCTAGTTATTTCCAGTTTGTCGTTTTCAGAACATAGGATGCTTAACCTTGGAAGCCTGATTGCTCAAAATAGCTGCATTCAGTTGAAATTTCTTCTGCTACAGGAGACCCTTCACTATCATCGGGTTCAGTACGACGTACATCAGGGACATGACGGTCACCACGACGCCATGGGATGAGTTCCCTCCCCTGCCCGACCCCAGCTTCAGGACAACCTGGATGGTAGACATAGTGGTCAGTGGTCCACAGACAACTGTGTTCAATTTCCCTGAGCTTTTCTTTAATAACGGTGTACCAGAAAGTTTTTGATGTGGATTTAGAGGTGCTAGTTCACAGCAAAAGTTCTCACCTCGCTATACTTCCAGTAGGTAGTGCTCACGCCGTGTCGTACTATTATTAATTGCCGTAGAGTTATCGCTTCTACTTTTGAATTTTTGCTGTGTCGTTACGACAATCGCTTCTCTTCATGATCTGGAGGCAATTGCGTGTTTGTCCTATAATGATTATGGATATCACGCTCTCTCTATATTTATGATCTTCATTCATCTGAAAGTTAAATATTTCGGTTGAAAGAACTAACACTGGGCTGGTAATGATAAGGTTGAGATAGTAATACATCATAATAACTTTACTCGAGAGCTCATGACGACTGAATTGCGTTGAGAATTTTAAATATCACAGTTAGAAATGCTAAAACGTTTAAAAATTTCTTCATTGTCATCATTGTGAGTGAAGGAAATTCTATTGCATGCCCCACCTCCAGTTTCAACTTCCCAATTCCAGCTCAGTTCTACATTTCTGTCCGATCTCGAGTTCCTGTACCAATGTCCCTCGTCCAGTTTTGTATGTTGCACCCACCCGTAGAGTAGCACATGGGAAGAGGCGCTAGTCTAATACTATTGCTGCTTCTCAGGGGCACATTTCCCGTCATCAGGTTGTTGAACGAGCTTCAGGGTAACATTTCCCGTTATCAGGTTGTTGCACGAGTTTCAGGGTAACATTTCCCGTTATCAGGTTGTTGCACGAGTTTCAGGGAAACATTTTCCGTTATCAGGTTGTTGCACGAGTTTCAGAGTAATATTTCCCGTTATCAGGTTGTTGCACGAGTTTCAGGGTAACATTTTCCGTTATCAGGTTGTTGCACGAGTTTCAGGGTAACATTTTCCGTTATCAAGTTGTTGCACGAGTTTCAGGGCAACATTTCCCGTTATCAGGTTGTTGTACGAGTTTCAGGGTAACATTTCCCGTTATCAGGTTGTTGCACGAGTTTCAAGAATGCTTGTGAAGTTCCAGTTCTTACGTGAGAGATTGACTCCGATGTTAGAGAGCCCAAAGGATCTGTTTTCTCAGTAGCAAGGAAAAAATTCTACTTTGAGATATGATACATTGACTGGCTCCCTATGTAGGGAAATTTTTCATCAAAATTTTAAGATACCCTTTTCCAAGCGTTCATTGCAATTGCAAATTTTATTTAAGAAATTCTTAGCCTAATCTGCATTATTAGATACGCTAAGGTGCAGGAAAATGACACAGAACGGATGAAATCTATAGGATGAATATGAAAAGATTGAATTAGATATATTAGGATAGTCATGGTGATAGCCTTGCGATGTTTGTGGAACAAGGGAAAAAACTTTCAATATGGATGTAGATGTACGTTTATTGAGTAACTCATTTTTTAAATTGTTTCAGTTGGACATCGTACTGGCGGATGGGAATCCTCTACCTGTCACAGTAGATTCGTACGTGGACGGAGAGCAGCTCAGCGCCACCACGTTGACTCTGGTGCCGAACGGTACTCACGTGGTCACCATGTCCACCGGAGTGTACCTCAGTGATGTGAGCCCTGAGACCCTAGGTGTAGGGTGTGGTCACCCTAAGTAGGGCACTGCCACCCCAAGTGTAGGGTGTGGTCACCCTAAGTAGGGCACTGCCGCCCCAAGTGTAGGGTGTGGTCACCCTAAGTAGGGCACTGCCGCCCTAAGTAGGGCAAGTTTAGGGCAGTGGGGGCGCTTACCATGGTTGAGCCTATCGAAGCGTAGTTGTATACGTACCCCACTGCGGGTGAAAAATCAAGTCCTTCCATTCCGGTATTTTGCTCAGGAGGTCAGTGAAGTTTTAACACGTTGACTCCGATTCTCCACACAGGTAAATTTACATGCCGACAAATATCTCTACTGTGAATTTAAAAATGAAGGATTTTGGTTTCACAAATTGGGTTACTCTATTAATTTTCTTTCTAATCAGAACTAGCTTATTCGATTGATGAACACAAATTTTAAGAAAATTCGAAAATTTGTACTTATAGAAGATAGTGCTTTGGTTACATTAGGTTAGGTTAGACGATCGCGTGTACCATATATGACCCACTTCGGAGTCAACGTGTTAAGTTACCTCAGCTGTAGAGTTCTCTTTTATATCATACACGTTCGCGACTCTCACTGTTCCTTATATACCTCCATGTATAGTGGCCTGTAAATAATTATAGGTTATTTGAATTATACTGCGAGATAAAATTTCACTGGTTGAAATATGTCTAAATGACGTAAAGATTAAATAATGCTATTGAATATTCGAAATAATGTCAAATTTCAAAAATTGTTCAAATCGAATCCTTGTTATGGAATGCCTCTTAGGAGCATAGGATAGGCCATAGGCAAAAGGGTTAGGTTCGTTAGGTTTGTTTACCCTATGCTATGGAGACTGGCGTTCCCAGAGGGACAATGTTAGGTTACCTCAATTCTAGATAGGCTTTCGAGACTTTTATCTTTCGTGTCCTCCTTGCTTCTTTCTAGTTTCATGCCTTCTTCGCTGATAATTCTCGATCTTTTCTTCCTCGTCTGTCTTAACTAACTGTTACCATGTACAGGGAATCTTGTGTGCGAACGCACTTATGTATAGATTCCACGTTTTCCTAAGTCTATACTAATTGGTCCCATTCTTTCTCTCTCTTGAGATAGCATTCAATGCGGCTAGATAGCTTTAATAAACTAATAATCTAACCGATCTCCGCTGCGCCACAACGTAATATTGCGGCTACGCCATAAATATATGCCAATCGAATTTAGCAAATTTCAAAAGGGAATGAAGGGAATTAAAAGGGGCCGGCGGACATTTTAAGTTACTGCAGCTGTAGATAGGCCTTCGGGACTTCTATCTTTCGGGCCCACTTTTCTTTTAGTTTTCACCTCCTTCGCTATCTCTTCTTTGTATATCCTTTCTCTTCTTTTTAAACTTGCTGTTTCCATGCGCAGAGGATCCTGTGTGCGAACACGCCTTGATCACAGATTCCCCGTTCTCTACAGTTCATGCTAATGATCTCTTCTCTTCAGGTGCAGGATATTCCAAGTTAATGATGCGCTGCTATCTATAATACTGCTACTATTACTAGTTGAAATCGAATGCATGCCGAGAGGTGATTCATGAGAGCTTAGTGCGACAGGTCCCTCACTAACGGTATTTTCCATGGACCAGCAATCGCAACCATGGTGGCCAGTCGGGTTCGGCAACCAGACCCTCTACCAGCTGCAGGTCGAATGCCGGACTCCGGATAGCTCCGAGAAAGCGATCCGCTCCGCTCGAATCGGCCTCAAAACTGCCAGACTGGACCAGTCCTACATCGACCCTTCAAATCCTGATTACGGTTTGGGCGACGATATTTAAGCAGGGTGAAGAAAGTTAGTTAGGAGGCTCAAAAGAGCAAGTGGAGTGCTGTAGGCAGTGGAGTGCTGTAGGCAGTGGAGTGCCGTAGGCAGTGGAGTGCCGTAGGCAGTGGAGTGCCATATGCAGTGGAGTGACCAATCTATGTAACGTCCAGACTGGCAGGAGCACGCCGAGTGTAGCGTGTCATACGAATGAGCGGAGAATGGCGATTCAGGAGTCCAGATTTAGAATAGGGAGATAAAAGAAAGCGAAAGAGATTGGATTGAAAAAGTAGAGTTTCTTTGGAGCTCGGGAACTGGTAGGCATGCGGGGAAAAGTGGGGCAACGTTCAGCTTTTTCTCATGCCAACTTCCCTAGAAACTCTTCGCACAGATAAACTACGATTTTCTCGAATCACAGAAAGAACAGCGTTAATAATTTCATAATAGTTTGATCACTTTAAAAGTCGTGCAGATCTTTCATATCGTCGGTCACTGCTTTGATTTAAAACGTGTAAATCCTTTGCGCCTCTGTGATAGGCTCAATTAGTCCTTCTGAGGGGCTGGTTTCTCTAAAAGGCTTGTCGATTTTATATCAAAATTTAAAGAAAATCCGTTGTAGGCGCGAAATGTTTCATCTTCAATGTGCGAAAAAATTCAGAAAACATCTTTCTTTCAAAATTCTATAGGGATTGCCGACCAGGATAGTAAGAGGTCCCAACGATGGTGTGTCGTGGAAGGTCGTTGCTTGGTGTTTGGTGTACACAGCGAAATTCCGGTCGCTACGAATATGAACTAACCTCGAACATCATCCAGCCGGCTGACTCCCTAGTAATTCCTAGTGATCTCTCTCCTACTGGTAGTGCATCGCTGTCAAATGAATGTTAACAGAATGTGACTTTGAATACTAGTTCGTGTGGAAAACAGTGGATAGTAGGATATCAAATCAATATTTCTAGGGTTTCTTTTTCCTGACCTTCTGCTTATTATGGTAGTTAATTATGAAATTAAAACAATCACAGCATACGGTCACGTTTCATGCCTATCTACGGGTACTAAGGAACTTCGTTGCATAAAAATTACCCATAGATTATATATATGACTGAGTTTATGCAATGATGAGAGAGCCATAATACAGGGTAAGTTACTTGTCTTAACCGATTGGTATGGGACGTATGGGTACTTTAATATTTATGAAAGAGCTGTAGAATTTTCACGGGTGCTCGTTGTTTTACGTTTATCAGCTTAAAATAGTATGCGTATGTATTTCAGACGATTTCATTATTTTCCTCGTTACCTCAGGTCGATATTTCCGGGCGTACATCAACGGCGTACCCATCTACATGCGGGGCAGCAACTGGATTCCAGCACACGTGCTCCCAGAGCGGGCCTCTACATCGTACATCCGCCAGCTGCTCGAGGACGCCGTCGCAGCCAATCAGAACGCCGTCCGCATCTGGGGTGGTGGCATTTACGAGGTCGACGAATTCTACGATGTGGGTGGAACTCAAACGTTCTGAATTTCTACTAGAAGAGCTGTTAGATCATAGAAACTGGGGTGGGATGCAGATGTATCGTAGAACTGGAGTAGAACTAAGGTACGGAAATTTTTGGCGGGGCACACCCACCGTTCGTGCACCAACTATTATACTATAACACAAATTATAATTCTACGCCCAAGTTCAGGTTCATTCTTACATAACTCTTGCAATAAGCGCTAAACAGCAGGCTGGTTACATGGTGTGGATGACGCTTGTGTTTCTTTCTTTTTCTTTTTGCTCTATAGTTTCTATACCACTTTACTGTCAAGCCACCTAGAGGTAGGTGGAACCTGTTGTACCTTGGACCTTATATACCTTGGACCTAGTGTTAATTAATTTTCACCCTCTTTGCAGGTTTTTCATGAAACTACCATAAATATTTAAGATTCTACCAGCTCCTTTCAATACTCATTTTTGGCCGAAAGGGTTTCCTGCCCTGGTTATAGCGTACTGAAGAGTGCTGATATGTTCTCAAATATTCTTCATAATTGCAAATAAATCTATTGAGATTCTTCGTTTGTCACTTTACTTAACAGTTGAAAAAGCAATTCAGCCTCGACAAGATGGCGTAAGTTCTATTACTCTTTCCTTTTGCATTAATTTTTTCACAAGCCATGTCACTACTCCATGCCTTATAACGAAACAACTCGGGTGCCTTTACTACACTCATTTAGGAGAGCTGGGCATTTGAAACCAAGGCGTCTGTGGTGTAATTAGTCGATTGCGTTCGCAGGTCGCAGATGAGCTCGACATCATGGTGTGGCAGGACATGATGTTCGCACGATGATGTTCATGATAGTGTTCATGATGTTCATGACGTGATGTTCGCAGATCGCAGATGAGCTCGGCATCGTGGTGTGGCAGGACATGATGTTCGCGTGCAGCATGTACCCCACGAGCGACTGGTTCCTGGAGACGGTGAGGGCGGAGGTGGCCACCCAGGCCAAGCGCCTCAGCCTCCACCCGTCCGTGCTGTTCTACATCGCCAATAATGAAAACGAAGGCGCGCTCAGGGGCAACTGGTCAGGGCACTCATGTGTACTTTGTGCTCAAGCTTAGGGCTGCTATTATTCAAGACTGTACTGTTAGTAATTGCTTTTTATACATCGCTGAAAATGAAAGCGTAAAAATAAAGGGGATGGTATCAGGAAATTGGCGAGGGCACTGATGTATAATTTGGTCTTCATACGTCAAAGGATAAGGCCACAAAAGTTATTACGTTCTGTAGCCTGGTGAAGATCCCAAAATCCGGGTTCATAACAAACATGTTCATTCGATTTTTATTCTTTGTTTTCATTCTGCATTTCAGTTTGCTCATTTCAAGCATCACACCTCCTTAGGTACACACAATGGTCACACTTTGCCTGGCGGCATTTTTTACAGCGGGACGAAATTTGTCCACAGTTTCTTCTCGGAAATTACTTGAGTTTGTCTGCATCGTCAACTTGGAGGAGACTCAAAAGCTGCCCTCTGTGCCTGTGGCCCTGATTTTTTGCGTCGAATTGTGGCTTTTTATTTAGAAGAAGGTGATTCATGCGGGCATGGCGGAGGGCATCTGTCCGGAGTCCCAGTTTACGGCGGTGCAGCTGGGAAATTGTTGTGGATTATGCACTTTGCACTAAGAAGTAATTTCTGTGAGCCTGATATCGCACCCAATTTTTGATTCGAGCGAAAATATTTTTCCTCAAACATAGCTCCTTACGTGTGCTTGGATCATCATACATGTCTTATTCAAAAAGAAATTCGTGCTGTAAATCTCCACTTGCAATGATTCTTAGTACAATTTCCAAATAGAATGATTCTCGAATAGTCATTTCAAGTATTTACTGAGACTCCGAGGTTTTTAAATCACGTCGTGTTCTCCTAGTAGTTGCAAGACTTGAGTCTTCTCAAAAATACGATGGAGTCTCAACACTGAAGCCTCGACACTCGCATCGCAATGGGCCAATGTACTGGAGTCTCAACACTGAAGTTACCAATGGGTGTTAGCGTGGTGGTCAGCCCCGACATCCCAACGCCTCGAGCTGCTCACGTGCTGTCATTTCCCATTCACAACAGCCTACAGCCATAGATTTAAATGTCGAGGTCTTTATGCGAATGCGGCAGAGTGCAACATTTTGCCGGCTACGTTAAGCCATCTATTTTTTTTTGGTATAATAATTTTGAAACTAGAAATTTATATGAGTGTATTATTGAAATTGCTGGCGTATGGATAGAATTTCTTCTAAATTGGACTACAATTTTTAGTTCACATTGTCTCACTCAGTTTCTCAGTGATAATTTCAGTCTCTACACATAAGACAACAACTTTCTTCTTAATTTAAACGACCTCCACGAAGCCCATTCTTCAATGCCATCATATTCTCCTTTTAATAAATTTTAAACTACACGGTCCCCAGGATCTCGTTGGTGAAAAGCATTCCATACCTAAAATTGACTGGGATTGCCGTGCAGGTACGGGACGAACGCCGACTTCGAGCTGTACAAGGCGGACTACATCACGCTCTACGCCGACACCATCGTGCCTCTCTTGAATGAGCTCGACCCTTCGCGTGAGGCCCTCATGTCCTCCCCCAGCAACGGCGTCGAGAGCATCGAGGAAGGCTACGTGTCCGAGAACCCTGGTGACACCAGATACGGCGACAGTAAGTACACGAGAACCCTGGCGACACCAGATACGGCGACAGTAAGTGCACGAGAACCCTGGCGACACCAGATACGGCGACAGTAAGTGCTCTAACTGCTAGATTTTCTGCGTTGTCGCTGCTTTATTGTGATTTTAACTCTGTTAGGACTGAATATTGATTATAGTCTGGATTAACTTCGAAGCTATTTTTCATGATTTTGGTTGTATTTTCAAGATTAGTCCTGATGAGTCGCTCAGAGGAGGCACGAGCAGCCATGTAGCGCTCTAATTTGTTTTCATTAATGAGTAGCGGCAAGGTGCGATGTGGTGTACTTTCATGGACTGATTTTTGGGCATGTAAATTTCCGCACAATTTAGCCATGACACAGTGAACTGGGAAGATACTTTAAATTTTTAGAAGGTGTGTTGTAGGCTCAGGTGAGAGCTTTGTAGCAACTCAATGGGTGTTTCAAGTGGGTCTTTGTATCATATGTAACATCGGAGAGTAACGTATCAATTTATGTAATAAGACGTACGTCTTCCCAGTTCTCACACTGAGTGAGTCGTAGAGAAAATAATTGATGTTGATCCCTCAGAGGGTAGAGGATAGTCATAGGCGATTAAGTTAGGTTAGGTTAGGTTCGTCAAACTTATGCCATGAAGACTGGCGTCCCTAGGGGTACACTGTTAGGTTACCTCAACTGTAGATAGCCCTTCAGGACTTGTATCTTTCGTGCCCACTTTACTCCTTCCCATTTTCATGCCTTCTGTACTGATTATTCGCTATCTGTTCTTCCACTTTTTATCAACTTGCTGTTTCTATGCGTAGGAAATATCGTGAGAGAACACACCTGTGAATAGATCCCAGGTTCTCTACAGTCATACTAAATAGTCACCTCTTCCCGTGCAACCTAGTCTGAGACACTGAAGCGCTGCTATCTATACCACTACTACAGTGTGTCTGTAGCAATCCTCCCTCTGAGATTATTTATATGAATGATTTCCAACCTTCAACTCCCTTTTAGTTACTGTGCGTATAGGATACGTGTAAGCAGTTTCCCCTCATTTAGGGTCTGAAGTTTCCATGGGAGGGCTGTTCTAAGAATGAAATGAGCTCGTGGCTCCCCTGCCCCTACTCCCCCTACTAGTGCTGTGTCAGCACTTGAAGTCGTTGCGTGTCAACGTCAGAAAACCGCCCTGGGTTTCGAGACGCAACCTTCTAAAACATTGCACGAAAAGTTTCTGCCGCCCAGATGTTTCCATAAGTAGGGATGAAGTGTGTAGGCATATTCACTTTCATTAAAGGTGGTTACGTACATTTACGGCTATTAAAAGTGCGGCGCACTATTTCGGCCTTGGCCCTGAAGAAACTATCACTCCTCAAAGGAGACCACACACGCCTCTACACGATCGCTGAACCCTTCCACTCTCGTTGGGATAATGCGTCCCACAGATTTTGTGTGGGAGTTCTGGGGCGCAATTGGTGCCTACCCCACATTTGTGACGTCACAGTACCTACGCTTCGCCAGTTACTTGCGGCCTCGTGTGAACTCTAAGCCAATTGGATCCCGCTTTCATCAGTGGCGCAATGAATTTCATATCACTTGCTCTGCAAGCGAACCTAATGTTGTCTATTATCCCAACCGGAAGTGGAAGGGTTAAAACAGCTGGAGCCGCAGTATAAATACCTTAAATTGCAGAACTGGTCAGTAGTTTGAACTTATCTTACCTCTAGCCCGTTGGTTATCTTACCTCTAGCCGAAAAGCATAAAAAACGCGTCAAGTTTTATTTCTCTCGGTTCCAGTTCACTACTACAACTACGTCGGTGACGGCTGGAGCTACTCCACCTTCCCCTACAACCGCTTCGCGTCGGAGTACGGCTACCAGTCCTGGCCTTCCTTCCGGTGGGTGGGGTACTCTTTATTTACCCAGGGAGTATTTCATCTTGTGGGTGCGTTCGTGGTAGACTAGATACCGGATAATGCGGCTCAATATGAGAGGTCTGAGCGGTGTAATTTAAGGGATATTGAACGTTTTCGGAGCGGCCTGAGCAATTGTCAAGAAAATTGAACTTTTCATATTTCGGGTGAGGTTGAAGGTTGAAAACAACGCTTGAATGCGGTACCTTTTTTAAGCGGCTGCATCCCAGTGTGGCCCGGGCGTGAAGGCCCAAACCTTTCCAAGGTATCCAAGGAATTCAATAGAAGATCAAAAATTATTGCACTCTGATATTCCTTTTAAAGCATCATTTCCATTGGCGATGTATGTTTTTTACCGTGTGTTTGTATACAATTAGCGTCCTTCAAAATAAATAAGAGTAACTGTTGAGTACGTTAGGGGGATTGATTTCCACTACCGGGACGTGTGGCAATTCAGCAGAGATGTTTTTAAATCTAATCATCTCAAATTGAAAGAATCCTATTTTAGTTATTCCAAATCTTTCAGCCTAAGTGAAAAATTCAAATAAATACTGGCTCATTATTCTTTCTTCTACATTTAAATTGAGATTTATTTAAAAAGTGTCTCTCGGGTTAGAAATATTTGCAGATCAGTTGCAGGAGGCAGGTAGCCAAGATACCACGACTCTAAGCCCCAATGCCCAGTCCATTCTAAGTGCCACTCATTTATTTCGAGTAAATATCTGGAAAAACGCCTACGGGAGGGAGGAACTCGTTGAATTATTGTCCAGTCACACAAAATGCTCGTCAAAAGTTTATAGAATATTCTTGATTGTTGACGTGTCTACGTTTCGAAATAAAAACCACACTACATGAAACCTCATATCATTTCGTTACATGAATGCCGTAAATATTTTATGAACTCTCGATCTATTTTTCAGTCGCCCTGTACATATAATGAAATTCCACTTCTGCGCTCGTCAGAACGCTGTCGCAACAAACGTCGGCGGAGGACTGGACGATAGACTCTGACATGCTGGACCACAGGCAGCACCACCCCAACGGGCAGCTCGAGCTCCAGGCGCAGATCAACAGCCACATGGTCGTGCCTGACGCTGCTGGGGGCGAGGAGGCCTTCAAGCACTACCTCTACCTCACGCAGGTGGGCCCTCGCCTCCATCTTCCCATTGGCTAAAATTATCCCCTTGGAATAGGCCATAATGAGGCACTGCTTGCACGCTTCAATTGACGATGGTTTGTAAGGTTACAATCATACAGAGGCTACTTTTATGTCGCTAGATTTAAACTTAAAAATATTTCCCGCAGAATTCAGAGGCAAGTGAATTCCCTGCCTCTTCATCCCTGTTGGTTCCTGACAGTAAACTGACTTTTTGTTGTTTGCGTGTTTGAAAGAATGTTGTAATTAATGTTTGAAAGAATAACAGTACATGAATGGGTTACTGCTCACGTACTTTCCGCTTCACATTCGTTATGATATGTTGAAAGGTGACTTTACCTAGTTTAGGTGACGCTGAAGTAATGCAAAATTGAAGTTTGCATGTGCCTTATCGCTCACCAGGGCGCAATGGGTTAACATTACCGACATGTGTCGGGACGTAAATCAGTCCGTGGCTGCTGTACGTCCCTCTCCCCTAGAAATGAACCCTAACCCTATAAGAAAACTTTCACTTAAACTATTTCTTCAATTTATTCCTATAAGTGTTACACAAACTAAAACATTACAGACTTGCATTTCTTAGACAATTATGATGGACAATCGACCTACAAGATATCGTGGGATTTTCAATGCCTTATAACGATTGCCCTAGGAAGGGATGCCAGGTTTAAGCTTTTTTTCCCAAAGGAAGCACTTCGGGGTTCGTGGTTCTATAAAAAAAACATTCTCAGCTGGGAATCGAACCCTCACTCTCTTGGTACGAGCAAAGTGTATTACCGATACGCCATGCAGCCTTAAAATGGCGGACGTGTGTTGTGTGGGCCACAGATCAACCAGGCAATGGCGATACGGACGGAGAGCGAGGCGTACCGGCGCATGATGACCAACCTGGACGCGGACGGCCAGGGCTACAACTCTGGGGCCCTGTACTGGCAGCTCAATGACATCTGGGCCGGGGCGAGCTGGGCCTCTATAGGTGAGGGCTGTGGTTAGAAAGGAGTCCGCTGCGAGGGGGAAACTCGTGAAATAACGATAGTATTGGTTCTAGTGGCCAATGATAAAGAACGATAATGATTATAAGAGGAATCGTCGAATATAACAATATATTGTTATTCGTAATAGTAACAGCATTAAATAGAGTGATGTTAATAATAAAATGACTCTGCTCACGAAAACATGTGAACGATTACTAGACTTCTGAGTCGTTTAGCCTTATCAATGGATTATGTATCCCGATGTTCATTTACCGCTTTTGAAATGTTCTTAATTACCGTTGTTGAAATGATCTTAATTACTGTTGTTTAAATGTGCTTAATTACCGATGTTGGAATCCTTTGATCGACGATAAATAGAATCGCTGCCCAGACCACATTATATGTAAGTAAGTGTGAATAAAATTTCATGCATTTATTTTGCACTATTGACAGTATTGCCAGCAGTCAGATGCATTGTGATACTTTACCGCTTTTAAGAGCAACTTTTTTTAAAACTTAGAAAAAATTTGGTTTCATCTACTGTGTCTACACGTCAGTACAAGGTCGGCAATATTTCTATGTGTTGACCATTTTTAGAATCATATTTTATTCCTTTGTCGTGTGATATTTTGTTGAAGTAAAGTACTTGTACATATATTAGTAAAGTACAAAAAATTAGTGAAAATTATTGAATGAATATTTCTGTATTTTTGCATAAGTATCTCATAATTTTTAAAGTAAATAACGGCCTTCATTGTTTCCAAAGTGTTGACACCCAAATCATCGCCCCCTGAAATTATATTCAATAACTGAGCAGCAACGCATTTGTGTTGAGTGCCCTGCAACCTTTGAAGTGATAAGCTATAAATACTAGTGTAGAATTGCGCGCCCATATCTCCTACCTTTCAATTTAACTAAAATAAATATGCTTGATAACTCGCGACATACTGTTTCTCAAACACATTTCCTGCAACGATGCTATTTTCCATAGTGTTAAAATCACCTCATGCTGGGTCACGTCGCAGAAACTATTAGTGAGATCTGATCTCCAAGCTTTTTTTCTCTTCATTAATGGTATAAGTTTGCACGATATTCAAGCGTGAGAAAATGTCCGCCCAAAGCCCCTGCGGAAATGTTGTTATGAGTTCCGTGTTCACCATCGAGATCCTGGTTGGCTGTGATTCAGTTTCGTACGAAGTCGCTTCGATTCAGTTTGAACCTTTCCTAAATACCGACCTTCATGCGGAACACCGCTGAAATACTCTGATTGTGCTTGATCGATGCGAGAGACTTGCTTTTCGGAAACGATACTCAGTACGTGTGGGTGTATAAGATATTAAAGCGTTTTGACCTACAGAGTACGGTGGCCGCTGGAAGATGCTCCATTACTACTGCCGCAAGTTCTTTGCACCCAAGATAATTTCCCCGATCGTTGATGGGACGTCGGTGAGTGACAACTCCAGTCTCCTTCTTTCTCTACCTCCTCAGGAGACATAGCGAAGGCAACCGGATTAGGTTAGTCTATAGTATGCTATGGGGACTGGCGGCCCCAGGGAGGCACTGTTAGGTTGCCTCAGCTATAGATAAGCCTTTGGGACTTCTATCTTTTGTGCCCACTTTGCTTCCTTCGATTTCCACAGCTTCTTTTCTATCTCTTCTTAGTATTTTTTCCTCTCTATTCTTAACTTGCCATTTCTGTACGCAAGGGCTCTTGTGTGGGAAGACCACGTGTGCATAGATTCCCCGTTCTCTACAGTCTATACTAAATGGTCCTGTATCTTCGGTCTGATTGGGTCGCACGATTTACTTGTTTCAAAAGTGGCAGGATTTTTGTCCCATATGTGTATGTCTCACTTACGATTTGCATTTTTGGAGCCATTTCAATTTCGGTCATTTATTCGACACCTTTTGGGGTTATATTGTTGTTTTTTGGAGATTCGTACCCATTGCATGTTGAGATGTGAAATTGTACAGGGAAATCCAAATATCAAAGTTTTGTGAAAAAATGCAATAACATACGAATTTTTTAACATTTTCTTTTATTGTTTTCAATCATTATGAAATCACTGTATTTAGTTGATATTCTTATGTTGAACTGGAAAAACGACCATTTTTCTATTTTACTATCTATTTTATGTTTCCTTAGAAATTTATAATTTGTACTTTATCGTTCCATCCCTAAATATTAATTCTAGATGTCCTTATATCAGCCATCTTTATTGAATCGTGTTCTCTATTACCTTCGGATCATTACCTGTCATTTTGATTGAGATTGAACGTATTAATATTTTTGGTAATTTTTTAGAGAAAACGTAAGGGTATCGCCTTCGGACTTTTTTTTAACATTTTAATTCATGGTCTCTCCAATCGTTATGAAATCATGATATTTAGTTTATATTCACAGGTAGAACTGGAAAAAGCCACTATTTTTCTATTTTTACCCCTTATTTTGTGTTTCCTTAGAAATTTATAATTTGTACTGTATCGTTTCATTTCTCCCATATTTCACCAATACTAAATCTCCATATATCGGCAATCCCCTAGTGAATCGTGTTCCTAATTACCTACGGATCATTATCTCTCAGTTTGATTGAGATTGAGCGTTTTAATTTTTTCTGTTATTTTTTAGAAACAAAACGTAAGGGATTATTTTACATTTCCATTCATAGTCATCAATCATTGCGAAATCATGAAATTTAGTCAATATTTGTGCGTAGATTTAAAAAAAATATTTATATCATGTTTACGACTGATTTTATATTTTTTCTTTAAATTTTACATTTCGTACAGTATTGTCTAACTTCTAAAATACCAATTTCTCTTGTTCAAATAACAACAACTTCTAGTGAACAGTGTTCCCCAATGATTACTGAATATTCATGGTCAATTCTAATAAGATCAAATGAATGATTTTTTTTATAATTTGTAAGAAAAAACGTAAAGTACGAGACCTTTACGTTACTTATAAAAAATTGCCAAAAATATTACTGTGTTCAATCACACTCAAACTGACAGGTAATGATCCGTAGGGAATACTAAACACGATTCACTAGTGATTGTCGATATATTGGCATCTAAGAGATGAATCGATACTTTACAAAACGTAAATTGTAGGGTAAGTATTTGGGAACATCCACTGGGTTTTTTAGGCGTGCGAAAGCTTGGGTAATAAATAAAAAAAAACAGTGGATGTTTCCAAATACCTACCTGCTATATGGATCCTGGGCGTCCCTTATTCTAATAAATAAAAAACGTAAATTACGAACGAAAAACAAAATAAGTGGTATAAATGAAAAACGGATGGTTTTTTCCAGTTCTACTCAAGAATATCAACTAAATATCATGATTTCATAACGATTGGAGAGTGTAAATAAAAACATTAAAAAAATCGTATGGCTACTATTAAGTTTTTTGTAAAAAATTTCCAAAAATATTAATACGTTCAATTCCAATCAAACTGTCACACAATGATCCGTAAGTAATAAGGAAAAAGATTCACTAATAACTGCTGATATATGGACATCTGGAATTGGTATTCATACAAGACACGATACCGACGAAATGTAAATTTCTAAGGAACACAAAATCAGTGGTTAAAATAGAAAACTAGTGATTTATTCATATTCAACACTTATAACGATAAAGATTGAAGACCATGAAAGGAAATATTTGTAAAAATCCTACGGTCATACCTTTAAGTTTTTTCTAAAAAATTACCAAAAGTACTGATACGTTCAATCTCAATCAAACTGACAGGGAATGATCCGTAAGTGATGGGGAACACGATTCAATGCAGATTTCTGATATATGGATATCTAGAATTGATATATAGGGATAGAACGATACAGTATAAATTGTGAATTTCTAATAAAACGCAAAATAAGAGGGGGAAATAGAAAACTGGTGTTTTTTTCAGTTTCACATAAGAATATGAACTGAATACCATGATTTCATAACTATTGGAGACCATGAATGAAAATGTTAAAAAGTCCTATATTATACCATACGATTATTTTACATTTTCATGCATAGTCTCCAATCATTACAAAATCATACAATTTAGTTGATATTTATTCGTAGAACACAAACAATGTTGGTTTTATATTTTTGCGACTGAGTTTGTATGTCTTTAAAAATTCACATTTCGTGCAGTATTGTCGACCCTCTAGAATACCAATTTCTGATGTTCAAATAACGACAACGAGTAGCGAACTGTGTTCCGTAATGATTACTGAACATTCATGGTCAATTTCAGTAAAATCGAAATGATAATTTTTTTACAAATTTTTGTGAAAATCGTAAGTGTATAGCCTTACGATATTATTTTACATTTTCGTTCATAGTCCCCAATCATTCCGAAATCATATTTAGTTAATAGATATGCGTAGAACACAAGAAAGCATCAGTTTTATATTTATACGACTGATTTTGTATTTCTTTGGAAATTTACAGTATTATTTTACTTCTAAAATACCAATTTCTGATGTTTAAATAACGACGACGGAAAACAAACAGTGTTCCCTAATGATTACTGAACATTCATGGTCAATTCCAGTAAAACCGAATGGATTAAATTTTTATACAAAATTTTATGAAAAACGCAAGGTTGGAAGCGTATTAAAATGTAGCTTATAAAATTTTTTTCTTATGACATTGATTATTCATGACCTATTCAATCTTGTTCAGAGTTATACGACGGTGTCACGCTATGCATGGTGTACATTCATATTATATGAGTGAATATGCAGGTACCGCGTGAGTGGGTCCGATCCTTACACGAAAGCTAGTTTTTTTTACAGCGGCATGAGAATTTTTTTTTAACTTTTCTAAGTTGGAAGATTGACAAACACTAACTTCTGATTGGTTGACAACAATTGAAATTATTTAACGATTGTAGAGCATAATTTGAAGTTTGATTCTACGTTTCCTTGACTTATGTCGTTCATTGGTATCTTTATTGTCTTCCCTGATAGTTGCTTCATAAACGTGATCGGTGCGCAATAAATAATTTGACTACTCTTCCAATTTCACAATCTCAAGTTTGTAAGCTCATTTATGTTCTCGGTTTTAAACTTATTTGTGACAAAATAAGTATTGGTCCCATTTTTTTTATCAGGTGAATGTGTCTTTCGTGAATGATCTCCCGTATCCTGCATACGGAGTGACCCTGAGCGTGACCGTCCGGCCGTACAACATCACGGGCACCACATTCACGCAAGAATTCACGGACCTCAGCTTCGTGAGTGTTGGCGTCCAACGCCCGACTGGTCGGCACCACAATTAGACAAGAGTTGGCTCAATTTGAATGTTATTACCCCCGGTAGTTGAGTCTGACGATTTTATGGGGAGGTCGAAATGAATTCAAATTTTCCTACGTGCAATCGTGATGTAATAAGAGACGTCTTATAATTATAAGACATCGTTGCACCAAATTGAGAGCTTTTAAATCTTGTTCTAGTTACTTCCTGCTTCATAACTTACTTCTGATAACGTGCGTCCAGGACGTTCAATCACATTTTAATCCTACATATATTTCTCAATGAATGTTCAAATTTGACCCCTGAGTCGAACATCATCTCTCAAAACTCTAACATTACACTCTAATAGTAACCTGCTAATGGATACTGTCGACGTTTGTCGACGCCGTGGTTGTGGTACTCATACAGTACAGTAAGTGTCGAGTACCCTGACCGTGCGAGTGCACCGCCCTACCCTGAGCAGTGCTCGTTAGCAGATTGAAATTTATAACAAAATTTAATGATCACACTGTATTGACGACTGTTAGATTTCGCCAATGACTGCAGCACACAATTTGAAGTTTCCTACGACGCTTCTCATGTTTTCGATGGGAATCAACTTCTCCATGGAAATTCACAAATGAAGTGTTCAATGTTAATTGGTATCTCCATTGTCCTTTCTCCGATGCTAAGCGTTGGTGTTTTTTGACTTTCAGGAGGCCTTCGATTCGTCTGTGGTGACCACCGTGGACCTGGTGGACCTCCAGTGGGAGACCGTCTGTGCGACTCCCACGCACTCGCTGGCAGACTCCTGCTTCCTCACCTTCTCCGCCTCTGCCCAGAACTACAGCCTCGGAGTCCCTGACACCTTCGTCTTGTTGGGCGAGCCCAAGGATGCCAACCTTTCCCCAGCACACATTCAGGTGGGGAGGAGAAGCTGGTTATCATCGTGCACGTAGCGCAAGTGCTAGCGTGCTTGCCTCCTAAGCTCGTGGTCCCGGGTTCGATGCCCCCAGTGAAGTACTTCTCTTCAGAAAGGAAAGACACTATACTAAACTAGCGTTGCGCGATCAAAAATGACGATTAATCTTATGTGAAATAATATAATTTCGGTATCAATGATACAGACTGCCTTTTCTGACACACTCTCAATAGTTATGAATACGATCCCGGAAACCTAGACCTGGAAATTTCCCCCTATCTAAGTCCTTCAGTGCGCAAGCAAACAGTTGCAGCATGGAAAAATAAATAAATTTTGCGTATTCTTACGTAGTATAGATTATGTAAATTAAAATGGGTTCATATGAAATATTCATGTGCTCGAAGGAATTGGTTTTGAATTGCTAATTGCCGTGCGATTCTAATTTCATTTTGAAAAAGGTGCGCGAGCGAAGCCTAGGACTGTGTGCGCGAACTGTTCTGAGGTATGCGAGCTTCTTTATTGGTCGCACTACTTACGAGGCGTAAGACAAGCTACAGGGTTAAGTTTGTCTATCGTAGGCTGTGGGGAGTGGCGACCTCAGGGCGCTCCAGTTATAGGTTACCACAGTTATAGATGAGCTTTTGAGACCTTTCTGTCTTGCATCTTTTGTTTATTTCAATTTTCACACTTAGTTCGCTATTCCTTCTTTGCCTTTCTTACCCTTCATCTCTAATTTGTTGTTTCTACACAAAAGGGATCCTGTGTGGGAACACACCTTGTGCATAAATTCCCCGGTCTCTCGAATCAATGCTAAATAGTCTTTTTTCTTTCGGTGCGACATAGTCCGAGTCACTGAAGTGCTGCTATCTTTACCACCACTACTACTACTACTATTACTATTTCTATTACGATTACTACGACTGCTACCATGTGGGGGCTCCATGGCGTACTGGTTAGCGCCATGGCCTCGCACCCAGGGTTCGATTCCGGCATTGGCAAGGTATTTCACGTAACCAGGGAGTACTTCCCTTGGGAAAGGAAGCTTAAACCACACATTCCTTACATCCCTCACCACGCCAGTAGTTGTAAGGCATTAAAAACCCAACGGTAAAACGTGTTGGAATTAATAAAGGTTCATTTAAAGGTTGTGAAACTACTCTTCATAAGTCCGCTCTATAAATGTTCCTCATTGCGGAAGAAGTTTTCACTATGGTCTGTTATCTAAGCAATGCATTAATGATACAGGAGGGTATGTCCAAAGAGAAAGGATTTGGGATTAAACTATTAAGAGGATTTTAGTAGAAAGAAATGGAGGAGGCAGATGGTTGGTTTATGGGACTTTGGTTCTATTTCAAAATGAGATTATGTTCTTTCTTTTCTTCTTTTTCTTCTTTTTTACATCGTTAAAATTTGAAATATTTTGAACCATCGAACCTCTCGGTACTGACCATAAGGAACGTAGAGGAGAAAAGGCCAGTGACAGAATTTTTTATAGCAGTCCCTAACCTGATGCTCCGTATTCTTTGAAACATCTCGAATAAAATAAAATTAAATTTAGCGTCCACCTCCCCGAGGTAATGAAATCCGGATAAAGTAGTACCTGCTGCCACAAAAGGTGAGCTCCACATTAATGGGTCATTTTGGGCTAATTAGTTGGGATCGAAAATTGGGAAAATCTTCAACGACACCGAGGGCATTCATTGAACAGTTTATTGATACCCGTTCAGACGTTTTGGTCATTTTTAATATAAAAACGTGTACCCAACAACATCTAACATTGCTCTTAAATCCGCACCTTAAGTAAAGTGACTACACACAGTATATACCGATTTCTTGCTTTCTGAATTGTTCTTCATGGCGGAACTGGCGATCTTGAGTAGTGGTCAAAAACAAAAGAAGGATCCAACTTGCACTATCATTACACAGAATTTGTCCGCACACATCAGGTGACTGACGTCATCGGCCCGACTGCGGACGGGGTCTACAGCGTCACCATCACCACGGACCAGACTGCGCTGTTCGTGTTCCTAGAGACGGACGTGGCCGGCGTGTTTTCTGACAACGGGTTCATCCTGGACACCCCTACGCTAGCCCTCACTTTCCAGGCCAGGGAAGACACGTCGGCGGAGTTCCTGTATGGCAACATCCAGATCACGTCATATGTGGACACCATCTCCGTCTAAGATTGTCGCATCTTCAAGAGCCTCGTAAAATTTCAATTTTAAAAGTTACTTTGAGCAGTTTTGCGTTTAATTCCCTTGTATTTTTGGAGTCTGGGAAACTATTATTTCGTCTTGTCTCATACTTCAGAAAAGGTGTTCTTACGTTGAACTTCCAAGGTTTGAGTGTCCCCTGGAAAAGTAGTTCAACTCAGCGGCTGGGCAGGTCTACACTGAGGGACACTGAACATTTACGTGTCCTACACTTGTCACAAACCCAACACACGAACTTTTCAAAAATGTTTTAGGCATGCGTTTCTGGGTCATGCAACAAAACTTCTTGAGCTCAAACAGCGACACACGTGTTGTAAGTCGGCGGTTTTCATATGAAAGTTTAACTTACTGTCTACCTCTCGTTCGTACTCGTAAGATGAACTTAAGAAAAATCCAAATTGTGGTATTTATCATTTTTTAACTAATATTACGATTCTATTAAATTTTTAGTTGTGCTGAAATATATTTTACAAGACGTTTTCTGGAATTTAATATTTTACTATGATGTTACATTACTTTATATAATCTGAAACTCTACACAACTTTGTCCAGATATTCATTCCGGACTCTACGTACAAAAATATAAACTAATTATTCAATTGGCAACGGGTTTTCTAGAAAAAATGCCTGAGAGCTTTCAAAGTTTCTGTAATTTTTTGTACAGAAATTGACTATCTAGCCATTATCGAACTAGTATTACTGTTGAACGTAATTCATGATGAGTAAAACTAATATAAAAATATAAGTTTCTCAACTTTGAAAGTTTTCGATTAGAAATTTATTCAAACTGAAGTTTATATTTTTTACCCGTAGGTCCAAAGTAATACTACGTTCGTATTGGAATTAATAATTTTAGGCACATTTTTTTCAAGAGCAATAATATATTTCAAAACATTTTCTTAAATGAATTCTCCTAAAAAATACAAATCTCATTCGTTCATTATTTTCATGATATTGAAAAACAAAATTTGTACAAGAGTTCATTAGTATTTCACTGGAAATGTCCAAAAAGGATAGTTCTGCAATTTTCCTTTAAGGTCTCCACGAAAATAAGTACAAGTTACCATACCTGCAATATTTTCGTTACAGAATGTGATAACGTAAATTACGGTTGTTACCTTTATCACACTATGATTACAGTAGTCACATTTCTTGAGGCACCCGCCTCCAGGATCCACAGGAGTTCAGTTGCCCATCGACAGTTCCTCCTCAAGACAGAGTTGAAAAAATTGAACACGAGTTACGTTGAAAAGTTTATTCATGTCTCCTGGCAGGAGAAAGAGTTATTTTACAAATATACAAAATAGTTCGTCTGGATAATTTTAGTTGCAATTCACCAGCAGGCTTTGAGCGCTCTATACAACTGCAGTTTTGTGCGTGTAGTCCGAGACTGAAGGGCTACGTAGCGTACAAGTGACTCGTGATTGTCCTGTGGATATTATTTGGCTTTGGGACGGTATCGATATCAAGCTTCCTTGATCAGAAATGATAAATTTAAAGCATTCTGCAATTCGTGAACGTGAAAAATTGTGAAATTTGCCTGAAAAATGTGCACTTCATTTCAGAATTTTCCCCCTTCACAAATTAAGCCCACGACTAACGGACGTTTTCACTTAGAATTTAACACCGATTTTAATTCCGTCATAAAATTATGTTATAAATTTTGCGCCTGTCGTCACGAGAAAAAAGTTTACACAGTGGCAATAAGCACCAAACGCGAAAATTGAGTCAAAAACATTTCAGATCCGATGTAGTAAGTCGCCAGCACTGCAAAAGCCGTGAGCATCGCCACAAAAAAAACGGCACCATGGAAATATAAAGTTATTTAGATGTAGAATTAAACACACAAGATCTTGTGATACGCACTGCTGATTCTCAAGTGGATAGGAAGGAGGCGTGCGCGTGTGCAATGATAATTACGATGTTGGCTGACGAGGGCAGACACTGACCACACATTTTCCAACAAGAACTTAGAAGTCGGACACAAACGCGTGAAGACCGCCTAGTACAATACGCTGAACGAGGATCTGATTTGGCACGGCCCTGAAGGAAATGGAATCGCACAGAATAAAATATGTAATACAGAGAATAAACGGGAAATAGAAACCTGAGGATTATAATTTAATGGACGATTTCAAAGCTGGATGTCGTGGAAACAATTAAAGGATTTGATAAGTAAATTTTGTAGCTGCAGAATACATCTAATCGAGTAACGCGAGCAGAAAGCAAAGTTCTAAGCCACGGTAGCTCGCGACGCAATGCCTCAATCTAAAAAAAATAACTGCTTTACTTACCTAAAAGCACTGTAAAATCCAAATGCTGAGAAAATACTCGACAAGTGCAGTCAGAAAATTACGCAAAAGTTTGCTATTGTGATAGAAAATAGTGCTTCGAGACCAAACAGCTGAACCCAAAATTAGACATCGTCAATGTTCTACAACTCTAATTTGGAAGCATGGTACTGATTAGCGACAAATTGTCTTATTGTAGGGAATCTTAATCTAATTAGAAAAACAGGGCTTAGCCGGGTAAAAACCTACTCGTTCTGATAAAAAATTTATTTGCTAGAGCTCCCTAGTAAACCTTTAGCTTATCTTCACCAGGAACTATGAAAATGATATAGTTACGGTATCATACCTAGAAGATAACACCGTTTTATTGCGTATTATTGATCAGTAAAAACATTATTCTGATGTTTTTATCTAAATGCTTAGCTTAAAATGATATATTACATAATATATGACTGATAGTCTTACATTTAACATAAGATAATTCATTCCTCTAATAAAATTGTTTCAACAATTCAAGCATCGGCTCTCTCGAAGCAAGTACTACCAGCAGTCGATAGATCCTGTTGAGTCGCGATGGCGTGGGTGCATAACTATAATAGTTATGGTAGTAGGCCTGTGGGTTTCCCCAGGATGACCAAGTGCCGATTGCTGTGCCAGCGTAAAAGTATGAAAGCAGAGATGGTTGAATGGTTATTACGGAAAGCTGCTGGCGTTTGAGGGATGCATTAACCCCACCTGGATTTAGAAATGAAATGAATCCTTAACAGCGCCCATGTTAACGTATATGTTTAGAAAATATACCCATTATTATTATCATTGTTGTTATGGATAATTTTATCTATACGACACCTTTTGATAGGCTCAGAACGTTTTTCAGAGAAGTATATGACGAACTTCGAAAAATATTTTCCTCCCGTTTCAGAACTAAAGTAACGAGAGATTTTCTATAGTACAGTAGCGCATGCCCACGCCAATAACGAAAGCATCTCGCAGTACAAAATGGGAAACAAAGCGGTAAAGAGGTAGACCATTAATCACAATTTTCATAGAAGTTACTCGTTGAATTCATGCGTTGTGCCAGCGGTGCGTAAAGAGAGGAGTGCTAAGCACGCGAGTGCGGCCACAACATCCTCTCCAGCAGACGCAGTGCACGTTCCTAAATCCAGAGCTGCTCAATCAAAAGTCGGTTGCTGGAACTCGATTAGCAGGGCCTTCACGCGGCATCACAGCGCAATTAGAGCGACGTTTGAGTTTGGGGGAATTTCTACACCCGAGACCGTTGCCAAGAAAATGACTGATCCTGGCTGACAACTATGCTACTGTATAACCCATAAAATGTACAGACATCAAAATAACCAAAAAATTTCGCTGGTATCACCGCTAGTCAAAGACTATTTTAGGCAACGGCCCATACGATTTGGCGCTGGGGCATCTGGCGCAAGAAAGTACAAGTTCGCAAACACGAGCTGAACAACCTTCGTAAAGTGATATTTTCACTCCGTTATTAAGCGTAGGCATAAATACAATTAAAGCTTCATGGACTGCAAGGGAATTTATTCGTGCCTACAGCTGTGAGAATTTGAAGATTAACAAACGACTTGCGCTACTTCTACAAGCACAAAAATTATTTATATATCATGCGACAGGGCCGTTCATTGGCAACGATCATGTGATTTACATTAAAATGCTACTATGTACAAAATCTGGAGACTTCTGGTAGTCTGACGAGTTGTAGAGTTCTATAAGAGACAACAGGGTCTTACTGTACAGTGGTATCCAAAATATGCTCCGTCTAACTGACAGAGAGCCGTCTAACTGACAGAGGGGAATCTAACTGATAGAGGGGAATCTAACTGACAGAGGGCAATCTAATTGACAGAGGGGAATCTAACAGACAGAGGGACGGAAGCAGGTTTGTCATTGAGCGCTGCAGAGCGCCTGCTAATAGAAGATCCTCGTTTTAAGCGCTACAACTGATTTTTATAATCTGCCTTTGGACGCAATGCTCTCCAAGACGCGTTTGTCGAGCGATGTGTCTTGTTTAATGAACTCTGACTCGGTCACTCATCTTGCACTTATTTTCGAGTCTAGGACATGTTTTTTTTGTTGCAGGCTGAATATTTTTACTGGGAACTTTTAAAGATAGGGAGCCTTTTATAAGAAGGAAGTGTGAAAAAATGCATCTAAACAAATTAAAACACTTTTCCATTAAAATTTTGTTTCTTGGTTCGTCAGCAACCGCCACTTCAGAAAAGACACAATCCCCACGAAAAGTTTTCACATCAATAGCCGATTCAGAGCACAAATTGCAGCGTGTAGTAAAGAATGATTCTTAAGTCATAAAATAAGAACATCTTACCATAATAAACTTCATTTATAAAATTTATCGATCATATTTCACACAAGTGCGTAATGCATTTCCTTACTGATATTTAAAATGTAGAGCATAGTTCATTTACCATAACCTAACTACAATGACCTTTGAGAACTAGCAGGACGCTATTTCAAGAACATACTGAAGTATTTGACCACGATGCACACGAAAGAAATGCATGCATTCCAATTTCCACACTTCTGGCAGCTGATCCAGGAGACGCAGGGTCAACCGCAAACAAACCAAGTCTCTGCGGCTTCTCTGTTTATCGAAGTATGGAAGTGGGGAATCATTACATAAGTAAAAAATAATAAATTGGGGTCATGTTTCATAATAATAGGGGTCTCACAACTTTCTCTGAAAAAGTTCATTTGATTGTGTTTAAGAGAGATGATAAATTCATGACTATTTTGATACTTGGGATCCATCAAACAGATACAGAAGAGCGTTATTTTTTTCGGGTGATTGATTAAACTTTTTCTTTATCAAAAACTCATGATCACGTATTATATTTACCATACGTTCACCCTAGGTTTACTTTCGGTTTGCGTTTCATAACTAAAACGTTCAGCGCACTCTTTCACGACTATCCACAAACAACTCGTGAGAAATCGTCACGTTTCCCTTGGCGAGTTGGTTCCATCTCACTACGATTGAAAACTTGAAGTCTGTCAGCTGAGGATTTAGAAATCATCAGGCCCTTCGTATCTGCCTCGTGTGGGCGAGGCAGATTCCTCATGTCAGAAGTTGGCCTCCGGGCGCCGCTTGGCGTAGGTGGCCGACGACCCGTAGGGGCCAGACCAGTCGGTGCGCCACGAGTCGTAGATGTTGATGTTGTAGTTCGGGTTGTAGCCATGGCCTCGGCTCGACGGAGGCTGTAAACGGAGACAAAGTCCCTTACTGACGAATCTTAGACTATGTACACCTGCATTTTCGGGTCAAGAGAAACAGACATGTTTGTACGATTCGTGATTACGAGAGGGAATTTATTGGCCGTAATAAAAGCCCCGGCTCACGTCGGCCCTCGTTTCAAGCTCGGTTGTTAGCTACTCCTGACTGCAAGTAATGCAATGAACAAATTACAATGTACAAAGTATAAATCTCCTCAGTCTACAGACTTCGACGAAAAGCTAGAACCAACAAACAAAGCTAGTTGTTTCAGCTGTTGAGGAAAAACTATTTTCATTTCCCCATCATTCTTCAAGATAAGCTGTCCTACTGACACACTTTTAAGGACACACTTTTAAGGACACACTTTTCTGAGTCATGTGTCAGTGTGATATGTATAGGATGACATACAAAAAATTTCATCGCACTTCCTACTGTATCTACTACTCATACAGCATTCTTATGAATAGAGTGTCATGCTTTGTTTTTATTAGATATGTAAATCGCATGTTAACGCAATAGAAATTAAAACATCGCATGCGTGAAGGTAGCATAGTAGATACGGCGTTCAAGTTAGATTAATTTTTTCGTGGGTCGCTCTATAAGTAGGTGAACCACAAATCACCTCTCGTAAGTCTACGGAACTTCATATAAAAGTTTAACTTGCTCAGACTACCCTCAAACTGTACAAATGGTCTCAGACGAAAAAATAAAAAATAAAAACAGCGAAAATTAAGCTACGGTATCAAATGCTACCTAAGTAAATATGTTTCGTTTCAGGTTCTACACGTCAATATGGCTTCAGTTCTACATATAAATAAAACGTTTACAAAATTTTGAACAAATTCTCAAATTTAATTATCTGAAATGACATATGAACGTAGAAAGTACACTCGAAACACATATCCGTACAGGATCATGCAGACACCCACATCCGCGCATGCCGCCTTCTGCTGCAGCACTGAATTGACGAATCATGGCTGACACACTCAAGTTTTATGATTCCTCCGAGTGCACATACAGGGTGTTATGGAAAAAGAGGTACACAATTTTACATCTACCAGAAGTGGTAAACTTGACATTTTTACCTCAATGAAACTTTGTGAAAATAATTTGGCTTTTGAGATATAATCTGTTTTATGCTTGGAAGGAGGAAATTTGAAAATAAAATTACCTACAGATGATTTCTTCATGCATTTACCTTCATGTTTCTGTCGGCAAGTTTCTCATTCCAGATGGCCTCCATGTCGTACACAGCATCGTGATGATAATTGTCCACAGGGAGCTGGTTGGCATTGAGCTTGTTGAGGACCTCCTCCGTGAGGGGCACGTTCCGTCTACGCACTCGTGCACGGCCCACCAGCTGCAAAGGGTCATTTTCTGTGTCAGTTTCCTTTATGAATGCGTATTTTATTCTTCAGGTCTTAGAGTAGCCACAAATGTGGCTCAGTACATATCTCCGACTCGCTCTGGTGAGGAATAACCTTGTGAGAAACGTCAGTTTTCTCATGTCTGCTCTGTGTCCTGTCGTAGGCAAGCAGCAGTCACTGACGCGACAGAGTGAGGCATGAACTTCAGTGAGGTGTAATAACAAAGTAAAAATTAAAAAAAAACGAAGCAAGCAGTAACCTCAAATTTGACTCATGCACAGGGTTAGAGGCAACAATGCGTCAGGTTTAATTATTTACTCACTCAGCTGTACTAATTACACTACTGATTTACTTACTCAGCTGCGCAAATTACACTACTGATTTACTTACTCAGCTGCACTAATTACACTACTGATGTACTCACTCAGGTGCACTAATTACACTAATGATTTTCGAACTCAGCTGCACTAATTACACTGAGCTACGTTTTCCTTCCGTAAATGGTGTCAAGAAAATCATTATCTAATCTTCCGTAATTCGAGCGGCACTAATCGACTGTGACGACAAAGAAAAAAATCTCGGCTCCGTGTGCACACTTGCTTGCCTGCTTAGTGCATTCAGTGAGTGAGGAGGAAAATCAGTCGACGACGAAAGCTTAACAATGGGCTCCACAGACTTGTAAGAAATCAATTAAATCGAAAGGATAGCAAAAATTCCCAACTGCAGTCTTGAAGACGCCCAAGTACGTCCAAGGTTTTTCACCAAAGTGAAGCTAAGAAACTTTAGCAATCGCAACGACTCAGTGCGGCCGTGCCAAAGACTCACCATAGACATGCCAAAGACTCACCACGGCCATGCCAAAGACTCACCACAGACATGCCAAAGACTCACCACGGCCATGCCAAGGACTCACCACGGCCATGCCAAAGACCACGGCCGCGCCAAAGACTCACCACGGCCCTGTCAAAGACTCACCCCGGCCGTGTCAAAGACTCACCCCGGCCGTGTCAAAGACTCACCACGGCCATGCCAAAGACTCACCACGGCCGCGTCAAAGACTCACCACGGTCATGCCAAAGACTCACCCCGGCCGTGTCAAAGACTCACCACGGCTATGCCGAAGATTATGATAAAGAGGAAGGACGCGAGGCTGATGACGATGACTGCGATGAGCCACTCCGGGATGAGGTAGCTGCCGTCGTCCCTCACGACGCTCCTGAGGGGCTCCTTCACCACTGCACATAGACACGCCATGTTGAATTTCTCAGCCTAAAATTGAACATCAAACTCCCCTCCTTGCAATAATACCACTCCAATAAGCGAATAGCTTATGAGTACTTTTTGCTTTCAACCTTCATTGATAAGCGCTTAGCAGTTAATGTTTACTAATATGTATATTTTCAAATGTCAGTTCGGGAGCTCATTTCATTATAAGTACGATCAGCAATGATGACAAGGGAACGTCCGTCTAAAATTCTCATTCAACTATTGCTAAATGACTTGCTCAATCTTGCTAAGTAATCTCCCTTTCCCCAATTCCTCAAGGGCATAAAGGCTACAGACATACATTGAAATAACACGAATTTACCGTACTGCTACAAATCCCGGCAGACAGATCCTGAGCGCCATTAATTACTGGGACACACCAATACTCACGTCGATGTAGCACTGCAGCGTGTAGGAGTAGAATTTCCAAATTAGAAGAAGCACAAGAAAAATATATCCTGAGCGCTGAACATGTTTGCAAAAGTTACATATTTGAATTTACTCAAACGTTTTTACGAGAATGAAAATTCATCGTTTCGCTCAAGACGGAGACTCAATTCCAAAAATGTACTTTTTCGGATAAAATTATAATGAAAGTTTACGGTTAAAATATTCTTGTTTTTGTCAGAAACAACTAATTTAATAATTAAATGCCTAATACTCCGTCAGTTAGGAAAAATTTATAATGTTTAATTTTATAACTTCATCCTAGCAGACGAATGTCTACTTGTAACACGAACTGAACAGACTCTAATTTTTTCGTAAATCTGTATTTGAGTCTGAACTAATAATTAGTTATAGTCAGAACTGTGCTTCATATATTGGATTTAAAACTTCATCTAGAAAAAAGTGTGAGCATTTGCAGTAGTTTCATGATTTTGAAGAAAGAAGTTAGCAAGAGAGCTACAACAGCTGTTTACGAGTACGTTTGAAATTTTAAAATTTTAAGTCAAGATTTGTTCAGTTAACAGTAATGAGTACTAATAAAAGAATTCTCATTTTCCAACAGTAACGACTTTATTCGGTGGTAGCGAAAAATAAGCTGCCCACTGAATCGAATAGCAAATTTCGCAAAATTTAAAGGCTTTCTATGAAATATACGAAAATAAATACTGATTTCCCTCCTCTCGTTTACTAACAGTACACTGCATACCGAAATGCAAAGACAACTTTGAGCGAGATTAAGAATTCACACGAGGGCAAAGTTTCATCACTCACCCACGAAATCAGTGCCCTCGGGGTCCACGGTGAGGTGACCGAGATTGTACTCCACCCTGTTCGAGTTCTCGAGCATGCCGTTCATCATTTGTTTGAGGTCGACGGTGTCCAGAGCGGTCGACACGTCGTTCAGCTGCAGGAAATAATCAACCAAAATTGAGCCCGGATTGAAAGCGTCAATTTCGACGCCGACGAACCACCTGTTGAGGCGACTGCGCTGGTAAAGTGCGTTCAGTTCATTAGTGACTGATTTAGCGAGGGCTTGCCATTCTTTCGTGTCACGATTGGCCAGTTCTGGAACCCAATCAGCGCCGTCGATGATGCGGAGGGTAGCAGCCAACCGGCACTTTTCTCCGCAAACTCCTGAATGAAACAATGTTCCACACGATTAGAAGACTTTTACAACCATAGATAATCACATTCGAATTTTACCAGCAAAATGATTTACTAGGCAGATATTTCGAAACCAAGATTGATGACTTATATTCAAATTTAAATTCAAGTCAAGTAAAATTTTTCAAGTCCTAATAACTTATGCTAGTACCCGTAGTCTGTGCTATTTCACTTCTGGCCAACCAGCATTGAACAAAAAACAAATATCCTGGTAACAGACCAAGTAGCTATTCAAAAGAAGACGTATAGCAATGAAAATTGGTTCAAGTTTGACCAAAGGACAAATAAATTATTTAACTCGATTTCCAAACTTTGGTGCAGAAGGACATCACCATGTGCGTCCGATTAATGAAATGGATACACATCAAACGACAGATGTTGCAGCGATTCAAAATTTAATCCAATTTTAACCTCGCGACAACAACATTCGTTAGCAAAACGTAATCCAGCAGAAAAAGTTGAACAGCGTTAGTGTTCTGCAAATTCGGCTATGTTGAGAACCCGGACCGCTGGGATGTTCCTATGAGGCCGCGATTTGCTTCCCTAGGAAGAGGAGGCTGAACCCAACCATCCTAACCCAACCCAGGTTTACAATATAGGAACACAACCCAGGTGTACAGTATAGTAACCCAACCCAGGTGCACAACACGAGTATAAGCACCAGCCCGGCCATGGGTACCTGTCGTTACGTTCTGTGATTCGTTTTCCAATGCTATCTAATTGATAAATTGAACTTCAGCTCAATTCGAATGAATACTTTTCAAGGTAAGATTTTTGTAACATGAGCTATTTGAACTATTATTTAGTGTCAGCATACTGCTGTTAACATAACAGTATTGAAATACTATCAAATACAGATGTTGCCTTTTGCGTTGGTTGAAATGGTGCATTTTTGACCAATTCTCCCGGTATAGAGTATCGTATTTATCCGTGAGTAAAACTCGGGGGAAGTGATTGAAATAAAATAAGGAATTTTGTAGTAGGCAAAACCATCTCTTGCGAATAAAGTGAAGTAAAATGAAAGTTTGCATTCTAAATTTACCACGTATGAGTAACTCAAAGGGTATTAAGGTTTCATTGACTTGATATAACTATAAAGTGGATTGAAAGAGATGAAGAAAGTATCCATTGTAAGATAGCTATGCGAACCTATCCCCCTCGGAGCTCGACAAGTTTGGCAGTAGCCGGTCATCTCCAACTAATTCGTGAGTTTTATATAATATTCAACGAATCAACGATCACAAGACAACAAAAATCCACCACAATATTCATGGAATTTAAAATTTACTCGATTCTTAATGATATGTTAATGACATCCTAAGGAGAAAAAATCTTGTATGAATAGGTTACACTCCCGATTAGAAACGTGATCAATGGAATTAGTCTTGAGCTTTGAAGTATCATATATTCGCTGATAGTTCCCATTTGCTCGAGAATTCAGCTCTGAAGTTCAACCCAAACAATTTTTTTGCACGGTAATCCAAATACTTGACCGAAGTAAGCGAACGGGTTGATGCTTGGAGTAATTCAATGCATGGAAGTCCAATTATTATCGCTAAAACTTGGTAACAACATAATTGAGCATAATGACGGTAATCGTGAAAAACAGTGCACAATTGTTCGGATATTTTTTACATTTTCAGAAACATTGCATGGTTATGCGTGTCGCAGCTTCACCATCAGACACATTAAGTGGTGGTGGTTCTTTTACCAGGAGTCGTAGGTCGTGGAGGAGCTGTGGTGGTAGTGGTAGTTGTGGTAGTAGTGGTGGTGGTGGTAGAGGTTGAAGTCGAGGTGCTGCCTGGACCCTCAGACGTCACCTCCGCGGTGAGCTCTCCAACCTTCCTTGGAGCTTTCGTTGGAGCCGTGATCACCAGCTTCGGCGTCGTCTTGACTCTGTGCAGTGCATTATTTAGTAAACTTAGCCTTACATTGTCCAACTAACAATAACAATATTATACTTAAGCTTCGAAATTAAATTACTGTATACATAGATCGGTGCTTACTGCTATTGGAGTAGCTTCATGCTCAATAGTTATGTATCCTTTTTTCTAATTAACATGCCTTGCAGGTTTGCAGTACTAAACTTAAATATATACTGCTAGATGCAGCACGTAAATATCTAAGTGCAACGACGAAAGAGTTCAAGATTCACCGAAGTCGTGTACGAAACTATGCAACTTTTATACAGATATCATTTTCAACTGATAATTTTTTTAACACTGGAGTTTCTTCAATATTACAAGTTCAATTTTCATCATTAGGCAGTAATGATAGTTTTCAGATTCTATACGGAAAATTAGTTTTTTTTGTTACTGAAAGAAAATTACAGAAAATACATCCGCATCACAGTGCAGAATTATATGCGAAGTCGTAGTGTGAACATTATTTAGCCACTGCAAAATACATCGGTACAGGGAGGAATCGCAATAAACAACGAACTTTATAACGAATCTAGTCTTACCTGTCAAAAATATTGACGATCGTGGGCCTTAGAGGAGGAGGACCAGACGGCTCTTCGTACTGCGTAGTCGACTGCGTGGTCGTGAGGAATGACGGTCGGCTCACTCTCTTGGGGAAGATCAGGCCCTTGGGATTCTTGCTTGTCTGGTATGGCGCCCCTGGGGCTGTCACGGCCATGGTTTCAATGGACTTTTCGGTGGTCTCCGATGTTAAATTGGTGTTCGCATTCTTCACTTTGAAGCCTTTAGGGAGGAGGTGCGCAGGAACTTCAGATTTATCTTCTACTTTGAAGCCTTTAGGAAGGAGGTGCGCAGGAACTTCAGGTTTTTCTTCAACTTTGAAGCCTTTAGGTAAAAGATGCGCAGGCACCTCAGATTTCTGAGGGGCTCTGAATCCTTTTGCTAAAAGATGAGGTGGAATTTCTGATTCAAGAGTAGGACTGCTGCTTTTAGGTTTTTCTTCAAGTTGCTCGGTCTTCTTGCCAGCGGAGTTAAAGCCAGCTGGCAGGAGAGAGGATGGAGGAGTTGCAGATTCGGCAGCGCCAAAAATGGCGGCAAAGAGAAGCTCTTCTTTGGTTGGAGCCGGTGAATCATTGGTACGCCCTTCAGAAACTTTTGCATCGTTCGAACTTTCGTTTGTCCCATCAACCAGATTTATATCAGACTTGGGCGTGGTGGCTGGCGTGGATGACTTTAGCGGAGTTGTTCCTTCCTCTTTTGCGGTAGTTGTCGAACTCGAGGTTGGCTGGCTGTCGGAAAAGCCAGGAGGAAGTTTAGATGAATCAATTGGCTTTGGTTTTTCAAAAATACTATCCAGGAGTGAAGATAAGTCTAACTTCTCAGTGGTAGAGAGACGCTCTGCTTCAGTGGTTATATCAACAATCTTCGGCCTAGAAACAGGTTCACTTCTCTCAGTAACATCATCGGTTGGCTCCTTATCATTTCCGTTGAAAGAAATGTCTATGTTATCAAAGAGAGCTGTTAAACTAGGTTGGGGTTCGCTTGATGGTTTTCCTTTCACGAATTTCTCTTCCGGAGTTGCCACTTCATCTTGGTTTGGTGCATTACTGTCTTCACTCTCTTCATGTCTCATGCTTACACTGCGCGAGGTTTGGATGTTGGCCACGACGAAAGTGCTTTCAGTTGTATTCGTGATACGCACCTCCATTCGTGGTTCCGTCGTCGTCGGAACAGTCGTTCGTGGGGAAGTTGAAGGCGGCTCCGTTGCTCTCATTGTAGAAGTGGAAGTAGCCGCAGCCGTGGTAGCGGGGGTTGTACTCGTTGTAGTTGAAGTTGTAGAAGTTGTTGTTGTTGTTGTTGTTTTTGCTGCTGTTGTGGAAGTAGTGGTAGTAGTAGATGGTTCTGGTGTAGTAGTTTCTGATGGTGTCTTAGGAGAAAAAGAAGTTGACGGTGAGAGAGGCAGCAAGCGTCCATCTCTAGATGAAGAAAGCTCATTCGAAGTTTGAGGTAATTTCTTGTCACCATTGCCTCCCAGAGACGCTAGTAGCTCCGACAATGAATAACGGCTATTGGATGATCTAGGCGATGCCGTTGTGAACCTACGCTTGGGAGTTGCTGAAGTACTGTCGAGGGGTTTGGAAAACCTGTCAGGTGTTGTTTGAGATTCCCTGTTTAAAGGAGGGTCAATTGGTCCCAAGTCTTCCGGCTGATTACCTCTCTTTTCAGAATCATTACCTTTAGGATCATCGTCGTAATAATAATAATCATCATAGTACTCATCGTAAGGATAATCTTCCGTCTTTGTTTCTTTCTTCTCCGGAGCTGGCTTTGAAAATTTGCTCACAGGAGGAATCTTCGAAGTCGGTTGCTTCGTTTCTTTGGGAATTTTAGGAGGTTCGGTGGCTGACGGCTTAACGGAAGCCAGGGCAGCAGCCTGATGAGGCAGAAGCGGCCGCTTAAATCTCTCACCTCGATCTTGCGGAATGAAAGTTATCCTGGACGATGGCCGCGGTCGATTGGACCCAAACCGAAAAGCACTATTTCCTGCAGCAACAGAGCGGGGAGAAGCGGGTGACGGCGATGGTGGAAGAGATTCTTCCGCGTCTTTCAACTCAAATCGAGTGGAGCTAAAAGGTGGAATGGATTCATTTTCAGCCTCCTTGTTGGGTACTCTTTTCGGTTGAAGCGCTGGAGCGAATCTGGACTGAGAAGTTGGAGGTGCTGATCTTGCTGAAGACAAGGCCCCAGGGAGGAGATGTGGTGGCAGATTCCTGGAGCGGGGTGGGGGGAGCGACCGGGATGTGGGGGACTGCACAGACTCCTGACCCGACAGCTCGAGTGCCCGAACCAACGTTGATAGAGTGCCAGCTCCAACTCCTCTCGCATCTGAAATGGACAGAAATGATAATATATCGCACTAATTAACACAAGGTTCATAAATTTACGCAATAATGGTTCTTTTTATGTAAATTAAGAAGCAGTCATCTATAAAAAGCCTTTCTTGATGAGTAAAATATTGCGATAAAAATGCAGAGAAAGAAACTGCGCAGAATCCTCTGAAAATATTCCAAGCTTGCGAGCAGTTCCAATGAACAGGGAAACGTTTTTAAAAATCACACTTTATTTCAATTGTACGTAATTTTTCACTTCATCAGGAGCGGATTTAACGAAATTCTAACAGTGGAAAGACAATTTTTACGTCATGAGAAGAATGGGATTCATTAGAATGATTTAACAACATTCTTACAATGGAGAAAAAAATTCTGAACAACGATGAAAAAACGCATTAAATCTACGCCTGGTTACTCACTTGAAATTTAGCCTATTTGAATTTGAATGAGCTCGATAAATACGACTTTCAAATTTAATGAGAATGAGTTAATTAAAATCTCTTCAATACTGAGCTAGAAATGGATACAGAGTGTCATTGAAATAATTCTGCAATTCTTTTGTACATCATCCCCTGAAATAAGGAAGGAAAACTTGCTTTTGAGCTGACGTCCACTTCATGCTTGGCTGCAAGTGTGATACAAACACTAGGTAATGAAACAGTTATGGGTCATATTACCACTAAAAATTAGAGTCCTGCAAAGAATACCAGTTTGGATTACACTTCATGAAATCTATTTAAAAGTTACACACCTTGGGTTGACCATGTTTGTTAATTCAAAAGCGAAAACTCAAGTATGATATAACGGTCATGGCGCAGAGACGGTCATGCCGTAGAGACGGTCATGCCGTAATTGCACTTAAGACAAGATCTACTGCGAATACATTTTCGCAGCTAAATTTCTAGCCAATTCCCCAACAGCTGCCAAGGTCGCGACGCTAACTACGACACAAACGAACCTCCGCCCCGAAACTTCAGAACAGTCTTCCGACGCTCTCGCTCGCCCTCGGAGTTCGCCATAAGCGATAGAAAAAGTGCTGGAACTGAACTCAGGGAGCGTCTCCATTGTTTAATTCCCGAGCTAATTAAAAGCGAAAAGTTTTCATTTAGATGCCGCTGTGCTGGCAGGAGCAGCCGTGGGAAGGTGGACGTTCTGTGGAAGAAGAGTCTAACGGGTCCCCTGTAATTTGGAATTCTATACAAAGTAAGTGCTGTATAGCGCACGAAACGCTCTGGCTGAATCCAGCCGTGGGCGTCAAGTCAACGAATGAAAATCTGAAGGGGTGGAAATAAGTATAAGACAACCCATTACATTGTTGAGAATTTTCTCATTACGGCAGAAATTACTCTGGAAATTTATTCGTGGAATGCAGATCGCGTGGGAATCCATTTACATGTTCGATTTTATAATACGTTTCCACGAAAATAAGTTCTTAAATAAACTACGCATTCCATGGTGTAAATAATTATGATAGTTTTGAAAATTTGTATTTTACAACAGAATTGTAAAAATTTTAGTATTCACATTCATTTTCTATAAATTACAATACTTCAGTATACCTGTTCAACTTAGGACAAGTAAGATTACTAAGAGCTCAGTAGGAATTACCCTCAAATTCTATTCAATTTAAAACAAACTTTAACGTTTCTCTATGTATTTTCAAATTGGAGTTTATTGTGGTACACTCTTCTCAACAAAATACCCCACAAATTTTCTATTGAGTTCAAGTCTGGAAACTTAGCGGGCCAATCCAAAATTTCAATGTTTTTTGTTTTAAACCAGTCTTTCGTGAGCTTAGATGTGTGTATGGCTGCGCTGTCGTGTTGATAAATCACATTACTGATGTCTGGATGATCGTAAATGGGACAAAACTTTCTTCCAACACATTGATATGACGTGCAAAGTTTTATTTATTTTCCATCACTACTAATCAGCCTTTTCAGACGCAGAAAAAGGTCTCAATCACAATTAATCCTCTTTCAAACGGTAGTTTTGAAAACAACTGCTCTTTCGTTCTCAAATCATGCGAATAACACTGAGAAGCGTCGGGCCCAACCAAACTAAACAGGTTCTCATTAAATAACAACACCTTTTCCCATTAATTTTTTGTCCATGTTTCTCTCCCCTTTACCCAATCTACACTCGTCTTCTTGTGTTTAGCAGTTAAAGCAGAAACCATCTTCCTGTTTCGATGTACGAAATTAGGCGAATCACGAAGAAGTTGACGAACTCTTCTCGGAGTGACGGGTAAATTCTGAGATTGTTGCAGATCTCTTGAGCATAACTGTCCCATAGAGGCTTCTCGAAAATGTCGACGTCTGGCTGCGTCTGAAATTTTAGGTGGACTGCCAGGACGTTTTTTGTATCATATGTACGATTTAGTGTCCTTTAATTAATATCTACCAGCCGTTAGGGACTACAAGTGTTCCCTTGCAATGAAACTTATGGAATTTCCTTCCAGTTCATAAATAGAAATTTACCTTTTTCCATTTTCATTGACTGGAGAGTTTCTCAGTATTTGCAGTGACTTTACGCAAAGTTCAATTAGAAATCACGTGGCTTGCAATCATGATGCCAGGTGTTTACACTCTGCGCACGCAATCATTTTTCTTCGGCACTCAGAGGTAAGCCAGAAATGTAAATTTTAAAAACTGTCTTTTAATTATTTCCACCATCGAAAACGTAGTTTAATTAAGAACTTTTCTCAATGAAGTGCATAATTAAATCGAAAATGTATACTCATACCCATACGATCTATGTTCCCCACACTACTTTTCAGAGGAATTTGCGTAGTAATAAGAAAGTTCTGAAAAATTTAACGGTGTATCTAATGCTTATTGCCACCACTTTATACGTTGGAATTTTGTTCCAGAGGAAATGGGTAAAAATTAGTACAACAAAAATATCTCTGCTCATATCGTAATTGCATCCATTTTCTATAACTATGAATATTTTAACCTTTGCCTGAGACGTATTGATCATGGATGTAAAAACTCGTATAAATTGCTTTGAATTTATCTATATCGAAATTATTAAATTTTATCACTACTTTAATCCATGAATCATTTAACATGTCTCCCGAGGAACGCTATAGTTTGGAAAGGACAGTCTGAGAAATCGTTATTCGAGACGATAAACAAAACTAATATTCACGAAGAAAATTCAAAACGGCTGTTTGAAGACGCTACCATTTGGGATGGATGTTCGGGATGACTTTCATTTAAGAGAGCTACCCACAAAATTATTCAAAAGTTCCTTGAGGCTGCCATAGGCGATACAGCCAGCGGACAAGGTTTAAACTACGATTATGTGCGTGGCCTATTTCAACGGTGATGTGGAACATTTAACGTACACGCATACAGTACTGCACACTCGACACACACACTCCCAGTACTGAACACCAGAGACACACACACTACCAGTACTGCACACCAGACACACCCTCCCTCCCAGTACTGCTCACTAGACACACCCTCCCTCCCAGTACTGCACACTAGACACA